>QWTY01001154.1:0-11851 GCA_008033365.1 Pseudorectes ferrugineus
CTGAGGAAGGTTTGGTTCTTGGACTGTAAAAACCCCAATGTCATCCCTGAGCAGTGAAAATATGAAAAGTGTCAGGTTTAATGCTAAATATCTCATTGTAACCCTGCCTGTGATCCCGTGGTTCTGCAGCACACACCACCCACACAAGCACACATCCAGATAATCTAAGAATTAATAATCGAGTCTTTAACAGCCTCGTTCACCCTCTATAAAATGGGTGAAGGGACACAAGGCTGGTTGGCCTTGAGACTGGACTGTCAGTGTCTCTGTGCAGCAGTTTGGCTTGAAAAACTGCACACAGGATCTCAACCCACATTTAGAAGATTTTTTTTTCCTTAAAACTACTTTCTATGATGCAAAGAGTTGTTGTTTTAAGGCAGTTTAATTCATTATTCTTCTCAGATAGTATTAAATGCTCAAATGCATTTTTTTCTATTCCTTTCTTTCCCTACACCCTCCTCTTTGGCAAATAGGTCTCTCAAGTCCCTTCTGATCACTAATAACATGGGCTTTCATACCCTCCTGGAACAAGTGAAATTTCTTTGACGTCTTAACTTTGCACAAATAGATTTTAATGAGGGAATATCACCTTGCCTTGAGCTAACTCTCTTCCTTTGCTCTTCCAAGGCTTTTGTAGTCATTTCCTTACAACTTACAGAACATTAAAGTTCAGCAAGGTGTTTGAACACTGCATACCATTTCCCCAGAACTTTGTTTATTCACTTCAGACTGTCACAGGAGGGACACACTTTCAAAGATGTGATGTAAACCAGGCAAAGGAAGAACATTTTCTGCAACCCTCCATTGTCCTGGCATGGTCTCTGGTGTCATCTTGGGGAGTTGCATGCAAAGGCACTTCCCATTGGGTGACACCCAGGGTGATGCTGATAATATAAATCAGTTTCTGATGTCGTGGTGCTCAAAAGGGCTGAGAATACAGGCAATTCCCATGCTGTCATTTCCAGAAAGGTTCCCAGCCCGGAGACACACCGGGGGATGGACATTTCTCAGAACAGTTTGTCCTCTGGGGTGGAGCAGAGTGTCCCTGTGAAATGTGGCACAGCACCGAGATCCTGGGCAGACGTTCACTGAACCCATGAGCGGGATTCAGCTGTCCCCCTGCAAACTCTTCCCTTTGCTGATAATTTACTGTAATTAAGCCATATGTAAGACTCTTTCACTCTGTCAGAAGCAGAGACCTTCTGCTGCCCATATGCCAGAAAGATAAGTGAAGGGCAAAGCTCCCGTGAAGAAGGCAAACTTTTTGCTTCTTGATTAAAGAACAGTGAAGACCCTTCCATAAACGTGTCTGCTGGTGCCCAGATGTTTTGATAAACGAGTAAGATCCACAGTGAGACAAAAGGAGTCCCCAAGAACAATAAAGAAATAGTTGGTGACCACAGGTTCTGTGTTTCCAGCTGCCCTACAGATGTAGGATTGGGGTTTTACCAGCATCAGGCCCTACCCCTGGCACAGGTCACGCTGGTAGGGCTGGCTCTGTCCCCAGATTTACACCTGGGTGTAAGGGCAGAGCAGCTGAGGGAAGCTGGGAAACAGCCACACCCTGCTCAGTGGTGCCCACTGGGAGGACAAGAGGCAGTGGGCACGAATGGAAGCACAGGAAATTCTGTTTAAATGTATGGAGAAACATTTTCCTGCGAGAGTGAAGAACAGGAACCAGTTGCTCAGAGGGGTTGCAGAGTCTTCATCCTTGGGGAGGTCCAACATGGGTGTGGACATGGTCCTGAGGTGGCCAAACAGGGGCTGGACTAGATGATGTCCAGAGGTCTCTGGCACCCCAACCATTCTGTGAGTCTGCTCCAGAGTATGGACGAAAGACCCTGAATTTTGAGCTCTTTGAGCTGTCAAAACTGAAATTATTCCAATTTCTTAAAATACAAGAGAAAGGGGAGTTCTCACCTTATAGACAATTTATTTCTGCAGATTTCCCAGGCAGAAGAGACGAATATCTGCTGTTGTTGATCTCACTGCACTTCAACAAGTACAACAACAAAAATCTAAATAAGCTCAAACCTTTCATGGAATCTACAGTAAATTGTTAGCTGATGTGGGTTTTTTAAAATTGTAAATATATAAATAAGAGGAGGAATCTGGAGTTCAGTGCAATAGAAACAGAAAGCTGATTCAGCAGAACAAGGCGTAGTCATAAAAGATTTATTACGCTTTATCAGCAATATCCACAGTCTTTCTGTGATTAGAGTTGCATTGTGTGTAATTATCTTATAGAAATTCTGCTCTTTGATGTGCTTTATCCACCATGCTGAAATACACTTCAGTTCTAGTGGTTTTTCATGGTTGACTGGAATTTACATTAATTCCTTCGGGTCTGCAGGGCCAGCCTGGTCTGTCACTAGCAAACTCTTCATAAATATTCATATTTTATATATATATGTGTGTGTGTGTGTGTATATATATACACACACATATATATTGTATGTCATTTTGTAAAGTGACAGCCCTAGAAACTCTGTTCCCAAAAAAAAAATACTGGAAAACAAAGAGTCTGCTTTCCCAGGAGCGATCCTTGATTAGTATTTCATAGTCCAACCTTTCCTCCGTTTTACCACGAATTAGAGAGTGATTGAAATGTTTACAGCAATTTGCAAGCAGAGGTTACACTTTGCTTTTAATTTAAAATGTCCAAGTAAATTGAGGAAATAATTTCATCTCAGTTCATTAAGCTTGATTTTTCTCAATCAGAAAAATGTCCTTTTTTTTAATTTTGCTTTTAAAGTTCCCTGATTTCTTCCTTACCCCCCTATGCCCATCAATGGCTGCTATCAGCCAGGAAAACTACAGGTGTTTGCAGGCCAACCTGTGTAAGATGCAAATGCTTCAAACTACCTTGGCTGTGCACCTGATTGTGCTTTTGTGGAGTTCAGCATGGGGGAAGTAATCACCTTCAATGGGAGCAGAATCAATTTTCTGAATAATCACTTCCTCCTTGGGAGATGCTCAGGACCATGCAGGAAGGGAAAAAGACTGGAGAGCAATGGGAGACAGAGGTTTAAAGAGTTTGGGGGGGGGGGTTATTAGCAAAATTCATTTTGTTCACATGTTTGATAACTAAATGGAGGTTACTCTGATTAATTATGTCCAAATAATGCTCAGAATTGTAGATCTGTGCCGTTTCAAGCAGCAGATACAGCTGAAGTGAATGTAGGAGTTATAATTCTGTCTGTTTTACATGAATCTCACCTCTGTCACCTCTCTCCGGGTGCTGTTCCGTGGATATGATTTGGTTTTCAATTCAGTAGCAGAGGTGGAAAATCGCACAGAACTAATGAGCAGAATCCATCATTACAAATGGAAGGGCCAGGCCTCCAGTGGGTCTGGTCACCTCCCTGACCCAGAGACGTCATGAGAACCCAGGAGCAGAAACCAAACTGTGTCATCAAAGGCCAGACCTTGTTTCTGCAGGTTCCTCACTCATTCCCTTCACCAGGACCAGAGCTGCGTCCCCCTGTACACCACTTGGCCAGGCTTCCTGTCCTAGTGTGGGATTCTCCATGTCCAGAGTCATTCCAGCACCTTCCAGGGCTGCAGCTGGGGAGAGTATTCCACAGTCAAACCTCAACATCAGGAACATTTCCCCAACCCTTTCCTCTCAACTGCAGGGAGTACTTCATCATCTGCCCATGGATTTCTAAGGTGTACATTGAATTAAGTTGGATTCCAGGTCAGTTCAAGGAGGGAATAAAGTCCTGCATTAGCAGCTCAACCTGATCCTCACCTCTTTCCAGCCTTCTTCTGGGTTCATTACGTTCTTCTTTCCAGCTCTTCCTACGGCAGGTTTACTGAATGACACAAAATCATCAACAGCCAGTTAATTAGTTGTTGTTGGTAGTGTTGTTCACCAGATCCTGACTTGTTTGTGTGGGGAGGAGTTACAGATCCCATTTCCTAACCGTGCATCCATGCTGCTTGCCAAGAGATGAGGGGTGAGGGATGGAAAAACCAGGTTCCCCAGTCCTCTTTGTTTGTTTCAGCCTGAATGGCAGTGGGTTTGAGAAGGCTGGACATCACTGTGCGGGCAGCTGTGGGGAGAGCAGGCACCACTGAAACCCTCTGTGCTGTGAGAAAGGAGAGAGGGAGAGACGAGATCAGTACACTGGAGTAAGAATTGAAACAAGTTAAGAGCTGTATGCTTGTTAGCTCCTCACAGCCCAATAATCTGCCACTGAAAGGGAAGAGTATCAGAGTGGCTGTAAAGGAACACAGATTGGTTTAACAGTATCAGAAACTCTTTTGAAGGCAGCTGTGTAGCTTAGAGCAGGTGAGTGCAGCTCGACAGGGAGGCCTGTCTCTAGGTAGGGACTTTGTTAAGGAGAAGAAAGGGGGGGGAGGGAGAGATATAAATTCTGTTGTCAAGTAACATCACGCTTTAATTTCATGCCACATTATGACAATCTGGTCTGTGAGGCACTCCCAGTGTGTGGCTGCAGAGCTGCTGTATTACAGCTGATAGGCCCGGGAGACCTGCAGCCCTCAGCTAATTGTAAACCCGATTAAATAGCAGTGTGAAGAAGTTTGATTAATTCAATCTATCTCCATACATCAAGGCCAGAACCAGACGTGGCACGAGCCCCAAATCTTCGGAGTATCAAGGTCTTTGTTCTTTATGCTTAAAATAAAATAATAATAAAAATTTTGAAATGAAGCATAAGAAAATAATGAAATTATAACATTGTGAAATTATGAAACATAAGTGACAACTCTGCTTTTCTTCCTAGAAAATCTCCAACATTTCTGCCTTTAAAAAATAATGCCAAAAAAGCATTTCAATTAGCATCTTTATGTGCTTACCCAGATAAATTACCATACTAATAAACTTCTGATAGACTTTCAGGGGCTGCTTAACCAAGGGCTTCTGATCCTGATGAATTCATGGTCTCTTGGACAGGATGGATTTGGACCCGATTAATTTTAGTTGTTTCAATTGCAGAGAAACTGGCGATTGCTCTCATCTAAGTGCATGTGAGACAGAGACAGAGGATGTAAGAGGGACTGTTCCTGCCACCCCAGCTGGCCTGGCTGGCCTTTGGGACACCACAGCACCCACTGCACCCTGCACACAGCAATAAATTCAATTCAGTTATTGTACATGATTCCTAAATGCTTATGATACTGCCTTCCACCTCCCAAAATTCTGTGAGACTGGCAAACAGCACATCCAGCTTCTGAAGTCATCTGTTTGAAGAGCAGTTTTGACCAAGAAAAGTGTGAATATTCCCAGGGAACATTTTGACTTTGCCTGTTTCTATTTGGAGACAACTGCAGCTGCACATGCTGGAAGTATTTGGGTCTTTTTCCCCACTAGGCAGGGTCTTCACTGGTTTCCAAGGAGCTGAGGGATTTTTCCATGCTCGATTTGCAGAGAAAAGAGATCTCACAAGTCAAGTTGCTCTTAGTGGTCTCTTTTAGTCTCTCACTATCTACAGAAACCAATACAGGAAATGGTTTAAGAGAGATGAGACTCATTTCTATGTCTCAATAAGGGATCTGCACACGTGTGTGTGACTGTGCCCTCCCCTCAGTCACAGCCCACTGCATGTGCAGTCACTGGTACCTCCTGCATCCCACATTAATGGGATGACTTGCAACAACACCGGGAACAGAGCCACACAAAGAGTAATATTAGATTATTTCTGTTATTCATCAGTATCACGGTTGGACAGAAACCTCTTAAATCTGCCTAAAGTGGCTTCCTATGGATGCTGGTGCTACCACCAAAAAATAATATATTGTGCATACAGGTACAGCTTCCCTGCTACCCACAGGCTGCTTTTTGTGTGTGATTATAAAATACCTGCATGACCTTCCTAAACTGAATATCATTTGATGGCAGAAGCTGAGCAACTGTACTACTCAGGAGCCTGAAACATTTCAGAAACCTTTTCCCTCCTCTTCCTTTTCTCCCCCACCCGCAAACGTGGAGGACTTCCCAGGCCCCACCACACTCCTGGAATGCATTCTCTCAAAAAACCCACTGAACCTCAAATTATTATTCCATGGTGAGAAAAGCAGTGAACAGTAGAAAATGACAGTTTACCCAAATGGAGGTGAAAATGCACTTTCTCCTGTACTTAAAAGAAATAACAGCTTTCAGCAAAGATCTAAATCCTAGCAACAAGCACTACATAAATGCAAAAAGGTCATCTCTTTGTTAGAGAAAGGTTACTTTGCTGAACACATACTTAAAAAAAATAATCTACTGAAGGAAGTTAAGCTTGGTAACATTTCTGTTGTATTTGCACATGGAGAGAACAGATCTGTGCACTCCCTTTCTGGGCAGGAAAGTGAAGGACGGTTGATTATAATGAACAATTTTCTTTTTTGAGAGGTACAAGGAATAAAATCTGAGGTATGTTTCAAACAAATGGCTACTTAAAAAGAGAAATTGGGCTCTGCTGAGCAAAGCACTGGTTGTCAGCTGTGAATTCACCTGGATGGCAATAAAGAGGGGCTTTACCTGCCCTGCTAGAAATGGCCAGAATGATGAGTGCTGCTGCACCCTTGGTGGTCATGCAATTTTTTCCTTGTCCCCTCTCCTCTCCTCGGCTGAAAAAATGCTTGGGGTAAAATTTTGGTTCCAGCAAAGGACACAGCAAACCCCCCTTTGCCTTCAAAAGAGAGAGGAGACCCCAAAGTTTGGGAGATGGGAGGCCCTGAGCCAAGAACCTCCTGTTTGAACAGACAAACAGGCAGGGGGTGTGGAGAGAAACAAAGGCACAGAGGGCTGATCTGTGCAAATCCTTATTAAGCAGGAGAGTACATAAGAATATGTTTAATTTTACTCCTAGTCAATAAAGTAAGAGGCTCTGCAAGCCAGATTGGGTAAGCTGCTGTTCAGAAAGAATCATCACGAGAAACAGGAAGGAATAAGATGATGAAGCCAAATGCTGAGGGAGAAAGGAGGGGAATACATAGCAGAAAGTATACCAGAAATGCCCAGAAAATCTTGGTCTTGCAAAGGACATCAAAGAGAATACAACAAGTTACGGGCTGCATGAAACAAGGACTCCGAAACACTTGAGTCCAACTCAGAAGGATGCTGGTGGGGCAAAAATCTCCACATGGTTTATTACCCTGGTCTAGATCCATTAATCTGATGTGATTCAGTACAACACCCTCTTCCCTGGACCAAGCTCCTTCTCCAAGATAACAAGTGTTCAGGAATTACCACGTCTAAACAGACATATCAAACCTGGGCTCTTTCTCTAGGTCCCTTCTTGTCTTTGGGTGAAACTCTGCCCTGTTGATGTCAGTTGGAAACTGCTGTTGACTTTACTGGGAGCAAGGATTATGTTGTCATCTGGGGAAATACAAACAGTTACCTTCAGAGCCATTAACAGAAGGAGGAGAGAAATCTCTGGTCAATAATAAGCTAAGCCTAGGAAAATAAAAATGCAGCTCTCTGTCACCTTGAAAAGATCAACATCATTTGTCATGTGGTGTTTATTCAGCAGAACAACAACTGCATTTGTGCTTTTGAAGGGAAATGAAAGGGGAAAGTAGCAGGAGGGGGGAATGGGGGAGATCTGAGCACAGGAATGTACTGCCACTCCAGCCTGCTATCATTAAACCACATCAGAACTTCATAATCATGGTGTTTAATTAAACAACAGAGGCATGGGTTTATGCATTAATAATGAGGCCTAGCACTTTAGCATGTCAGGCTAAATACAGTTTTAAATTAATAATGTAGCACTGCAGCATTAGTGAGAAAATGAAATCTTATTAACAACTTAATAAAGTCCCTTATTTGCTAAAGTTCCAGCTCTCAGGGAACAGAATTATAGCAAAGCATTTGCGTCCCTTAAGGGGGCAGATGGGAGGAGGTGCTGCTTTCTCACACCCTCCGTAATTCCAGTATATATAGCTCCCGTAGTCACTAAATATTGCCTGGTGTCTGCCAAATGATGCCTTATGGTGCTTCTAAACCTGGGTGTGACATGCTGGGTAATCTGCAAACGCTCTTTTTAGACACCCAGGAAGGACATTGACTCCCTTTTTTTCTGGTACTGCTCTGGAGAGCCAGCAGGGGATGGAGCACTGCCCACCACATCAGTGCTCTGAAACCCTTTGTGTATGGTCCTCTCAGGGCCCGGGACTGCAAACACTGCTCTGTTGGAGACAAGGGGCTGAAGCACAGGAAGCAGCTGAGAGCATGAGGAATGGCAGAAAGCAATGATTTCCTGTGGCTTCCAGGGCTGGCAGCCATCAGCTGACCCCTCACAACGGCCTCTATGAGCATTCTTGGACCACTGCTCAGTTTAGGGTGTTTTATTTTCAGGACAGACTGAGGGTGTGCACGGTGAGGTACTCCAGCTCTGCTGATAGAATCCACTCTTTAAGCTACAGAAGCTCCAGCAATTTATAACCAGGGTTTCACAAGCTTTTAGCTTCTTGATTCCCACTGATTTCACAGACCTGGGCCACTTCAGGCACACAGTGAATTGGTAAAAGACTAAAGACTGGAGCCCCATCTGCTCAGCCCTACAGCAGAATCTGAAGCCCAGGGCCAGGTTTCCACCTGTCCATGTGTTTGACACAAATTTACCTACCAAACTCCCTTAAATCCAGAGGAACAGCTCAGTACCTCTGCCATCCAAGTGCTGGGTCTCTCTCCACAGGCTTGAAAGTTCCATCTGAGCTCGCTTTGCTGAGGAAACAAAGAACAGGCTGCAGGACCATAATGAAATGAGTAATGTGGGGACAAGATCCAAAGTCAATGAGCTGACTTGAAATAGCTGAGCATCAAGGCCATGGAGAACTGACAGCAGCAAAGCCAAAACCAGCCACAGCCACGAAATTCAAGAGAGATCATTAAAAAAGATTAATAGAGACAGGAGCAGACAAGGTATATCCAGCTATGAGTCTGTCAGAAAAGGGTCTCTTTGGGATGTAAAACACTGATCAAACATCTTGTGCAGCTTGAAAACTATTGAATTAGGATGGAAATCAGCCAGCAGCACCACTGACTGTTGCAGATGGGGTTGGAGAAAAGCAGTGGGTCAAATCCTACCTTTGGTTGTGCTCATGAGACCATAGAGCTATTTCCTCTTCCTTCCCTTTCTGTCTGCATTCCCTAATTTTGCTCTGAATTTGCTGGACAATGTACCAACATAAGTAACCTTTTAGAGTGCAGGAAGAGCACATGACTGATTTGGGTAAGACACTAACAAGCCCCCTTCTCACGGTTACAACTCCCTTAAAAAAGATATATAAAAGTCTTTCATATTAAATGCCTTCAAATTTAATTTCCATTTTCCACTATCCCATATCTTGCTACAGAAAAAATACTGATCTTGCAAGAAATTGGATGTGGGATTCTCGTCGTGCCCTTTTTTCACTCCGTTAGTGCCCAGTTTGATGGAATGAGGAGGAAGATGGGGCAGAATGATCAGTGGAGCTCTCCTAGGAGAGCTCAAAGTGGGGAGCAGATTTCCTTGCAAGGCCTGTGTGCACTGGGAGCCCTGCCCTGCATGCAGAGCCTGCCTGTCCACTCACCTCCTCCTGCAGACACCCAGGGAATGTGGGTTTCACTTGGAAACCACAGAGTTCATGGGAAGTAGCAGCTTGTGCACTCTTCGTGCAGATGAAACGTCCGGGACATAAAAATCACCTTGGTGTGCCTTGTCTTCCATCTCCTCTGTTAAATAATAAATAGAAGCCTAATGGAACGGAGCATGACTGCAGGATGCAGTGCAAGTGAAGGCAGAGCAGACCTGTGTGCTCCCCCTTACTTCATCATCAGTGAGTAAATGGGTCACTGGTGAATGAGATCTAAGTAAATCTCCATCCTTTTTTATTCTGTCTTTATCCTCAACCTACTGCAATGAGATAGGGCTCAAAATCACACACCCCTGCTACGAAACACTAAATAGAAACATTACAAATTATCTCATCAAATCCTCTTATGTTTCTACTCTGAGCTCAAGAAAACTTCAGGAAATAAAGTTTTTAATTCTAGAAATCCTTCATTTGGTTTTTAATTGTGCAGTGGGATGTCTTGGGATCTGGTCTTTTTCTCCCCCTTTTTTTTTTAATTTTCTATTTATTAATATTTAATCTCTGCACAGTGCAGAAGAAAATCATTTCTGCAATAACATCAGAATGGGAGGGTTAGAAATCAATAGCCAAGCTCTCACAAGACACATTCAATCCCTTCTTAATCCATTTTCGACTGCTCCCTTGTCTTATTAGAACATCTAAGTTTTCCCTCACTTGTTAGGTTGGGATATTCACGTTGCAGGAGGGAACTGAAAGCTCCCAGAGAAGCACAAACCTCTGGAAAAGCAGGGAAGAGAACAAAGCATTTGTGTTCAGGGCAGAAGCCTGGACATCACCCTGTACCCAAACCCCTGCTCTAAAAACCCTCTGACAGAAAGCCTGGCCCCATTTCTGTGAATCGTGGCACGTCCTGCATCCACTGTCAGCCCTGACCCACTGGAACATCTTCCCCTTTGAGTTTCTCTTTGGGGCCGTCTGTCACATCCAGCTCTCTCAAGCACCTCAAGCATCACCTCCTCTTCTCATGGGTCAGTTCTGCAGAAGTGTAAGAGCCAAACAAGCACACTCAGTGGGAGAAGCCAGAAAGTCAGTGAGCGGGAGAATCCCCTTCACCTGCCTTAGTGCCTCTGGGGTTTAAGGATATGACAACATGGGGTTGTTATATGGGCTTGAGCACAGACACCATAACCCGTGACTGCCAGCCTGACCGTGCACATCCCACTAACCACACCATGACTCTACAGAGTTATTCAGCTCTGAACAGCCAGCCTGCCCCTTCCTTCTGCATTCTGCTGCTTCCATCAACACTTTCTTCATTCTTCCCATCGGTGTCATGCAGCCCCTGTGCCAGGGGAGGCCCACAGCCTGGCTGTCTCCCTGGGTTTGGCTAGGAAAGGGATCCCAGCTGCTCCTTGGGCCCTGCAGTTACCACGATGCACAGTGGTTTTATAACAGGGTTGTGAGGTACATTCAACCTTTCTTCTAGGGTAGAAAGGGACTGCATTTGGCACTCGGTTTTAGCCAGATCAAAGGGTTCTCCATGCATTTCCAGCTGCCATAAAGAACTTCGTCCTAGTGCTAAAGGGCTGGCAGTCTCAGGAGACTCAGGAGGAACAGGAGGAGGAGACTGGGACATGGAAGAAGCAAGAACTGTACATCCAGTTTAAACATCCTGTATCCCATCTGCAAGCTTGAAGTGGAGCCAGATGGGAAGGAGAGGATGATGTCCCTTTGTTCTCCTCAGGGGCAGGGTCTCCTGTGGCCCCGTGCCCCGGCAGCACACCCGAGGCTGTTCGGGTGTGCCTGTCCCTCCTCCCGAGCCCTCCCCTGCGGCAGCGCGGCTCTGCCGGAGCCACCGCTGCCTCCGAGCCCGGCTGATGCAAGAAGAGACTTTGCCAGCAGAGGGAACTGCAGACCGGATAATCGCTCCTTCCCTGCTGAAACACTCACCAAAACCCGTAGCTACGCTGTCTCCTCTCCTACCTGGAAAAGAGATGTTTCAGACTCCTCTGCCACTGCTCTTGACCAACTCGCTGCTGGTTGGTTTAGTTGTTGAGGGTTTTGTGTCTACGGGGACTGCTAAAGAAGTCCATTCAAGGAAGAAACCAACTGAAAACTCTCTGTTTACTGTATTTAAAAAAAAGTAATAATAATCCTGATAATCCCTATAGCTATCTTCTTGCTGCCATCTAGTGAAGGGGAAAAAGTATGACTTGAGTGACATTAGCAGAGCAAAACCCACCCCAGAGGCTTGTACTTGTTAAACTCTAACTTTGAATAAACTGCTTCAAAACAACCTTCAAAGTTGCATGAA
>QWTY01001156.1:0-20661 GCA_008033365.1 Pseudorectes ferrugineus
CTCGGCGGCGGCCGTGCGGGGAGGAAGCGCCGGGCAGCTGCAGCCGACATGGAGGAGCGGTCCCCTCCCGGCGGGGGCCCGGCGTCCCCCCCGCGGGGCTGAGCCAGCGGCCCGCCCGCCCCGCGCCTCGGGAGGGCTGCGGGGGAGCGGGGCCAGCGGCGGGTGGCGGCAGCCCCGGCCCGGCTCGGCCCAGGCGAGGGGACTATGCGGGGCTGCCCCGGCGCGCTGTGTGCGGAGCCCGGCGAGCGGCCGATCGCCGCGGCGCTGCCCGGCCGCCCCTACGCGGCGGGGACCGGAGGAGACTAGAGGCGACTCTGCGAAGAGTCCAGTGGCTTCGGCAACCTCAGAGACCCAAGTCCGGCGCGGGCTCTTGAGAAGGAATTAACAACATGGCTTCCCCACCGCACCAGCAGCTGCTGCATCACCACAGCACCGAGGTGAGCTGCGACTCCAGCGGGGACAGCAACAGCGTGACGGTGAAAATCAACCCCAAGCAGCACCAAGGCTGCACCTCTTCTAAGCACTGCAAGTATAGCATCTCCTCCAGCTGCAGCTCGGGGGAGTCGGGGGGCACCCGCCGAGCTGGCGGAGCGGGCGGCAGTGGCTCCGGCCTCCGCCGGCAGAAGAAGCTGCCGCAGCTCTTCGAGAGGGCCTCTTCCAAGTGGTGGAACCCCAAGTTCGACTCCAACAACCTGGAGGAAGCTTGCATGGAGAGATGCTTCCCGCAGACCCAGCGCAGGTTTCGCTATGCCCTTTTCTACATCGGCGTGGCCTGTCTGCTCTGGGGCATCTACTTCGGCATACACATGAGAGAGAAACAGATTGTTTTCATGGTGCCGGCTCTGTGCTTCCTCCTGGTATGTATAGCTTTTTTTGTGTTCACTTTCACTAAGACTTATGCCCGCCATTACGTATGGACTTCACTGATACTCACCCTCCTGGTGTTTGCTCTGACCCTCGCTCCGCAGTTCCAGGCTGTGAAGCCTGTCTCAGGAAGTGGTGACATGTCCAACCGGACTCCCCCGGCAGATCCCACAGACACTTGTCTTTCTCAAGTGGGCAGTTTTTCTATGTGTATTGAAGTGCTCTTGTTGCTTTACACAGTGATGCACTTACCCCTGTATTTAAGCTTGTTTCTGGGACTGTCGTACTCGGTCCTCTTCGAGACCTTTGGTTATCACTTCCGTGATGAGAACTGTTTCACACCTCTGGGAGCCGGTGCGGTTTACTGGGAGCTGTTAAGTAAAGCCTTCCTGCACATCTGCATCCACGCCATCGGTATTCATTTATTTATCATGTCCGAAGTCAGATCAAGAAGCACATTCCTGAAAGTGGGGCAATCCATCATGCATGGAAAAGACTTGGAAGTGGAAAAAGCCCTGAAAGAGAGGATGATTCATTCTGTTATGCCAAGAATAATAGCCGATGACTTAATGAAGCAGGGGGATGATGAAAGTGAAAACTCCATCAAACGTCATTCCACCTCAAGCCCCAAAAACAGGAAGAAGAAGCCCTCCATACAGAAAACCCCCATAATATTCCGTCCTTTTAAAATGCAGCAGATAGAGCAAGTGAGCATTTTGTTCGCAGATATTGTTGGCTTCACGAAAATGAGCGCCAACAAATCAGCCCACGCCCTGGTGGGACTCCTGAACGACCTCTTTGGACGCTTTGACCGTCTGTGTGAGGACACTAAATGTGAGAAGATCAGCACTTTGGGAGACTGTTACTACTGCGTGGCTGGCTGCCCTGAGCCCCGGGCAGATCATGCCTACTGCTGCATCGAGATGGGCTTGGGGATGATCAAAGCCATCGAGCAGTTCTGCCAGGAGAAGAAAGAAATGGTGAACATGAGAGTCGGTGTTCACACCGGGACAGTCCTGTGTGGCATTTTGGGAATGAGGAGGTTCAAGTTCGATGTGTGGTCCAACGATGTCAATTTGGCCAATCTGATGGAGCAGCTCGGGGTGGCTGGGAAGGTCCATATTTCAGAAGCTACTGCCAAATATTTGGATGATCGTTACGAAATGGAGGATGGAAAGGTGGTTGAGCGTGTCGGTCAGAGCGTGGTAGCTGACCAGTTAAAAGGTACGTGCTTTTATTTTGTGCTTGTTTTTGTTTTGTGAGGGAACAGAGTTGCCCCGGTGCCTGCTTTGTCCTTGCTGACTTGCAAACTGAACGTGTTTTACATTTAACTCAGTGTGCTGGTGATCAAAAACACCAGGGGAATTACAGGATAAAAGATGCCACGGAGATAAGCGTGAAAGATCATCTGTGGTACTCAAAATAGGCTTTAAAACTCAGCGCTCCTGGTGAGAGTGTTGCCTCGTAGGGAGAAGGTTCATGTGTTTGCTGTCTGCAAGAGGTTTTTGTTTTACTGTTGTGTGTTATCCTTTAATTCAGTAAGTAAACTTGTTAATTGACTTCATGTGCCATACAGAGAGCATATGTGTTTTGCAAAATTATGTATATCTGTGAAAAGGTTTTTTTGGCATCGGGATAGTTGGGACTGTGAAGGCATTTGGGAAAAATGACAGCTGGATTCACAGAAAGAAATGAGCACTGTAGATTTGGCAGTTTGATATGGCAAGTTGTTGCAGTTTGGAGTTAGGCTGGAAAAAGTTACTCAGGTGGCTCAGTGAGCTGGCAGATGCTCTCATTTCTGCAGCTTGAAAGATTTGGGGATGAAATGGCAAATTTGCCTTTTGGAGAAGAAAATGAAGGATCCTTTGGTTCCCCTTGGTCGAGGGTCTGATTTTCATTTTTCTGCAGTGTTCATTTTGAAGTGAAACCCTTGGCTGCTGTCTGGCAGCACTTGGAGGCGCGTGCAGGAGGGCTGTACGAGCTGAGGGTTTAATTGTCTCTTTTGTCAAAGCTGTGTCTCTTCAGTGCCGTGCCTTTGTCTCACAGGGAGATTGTTGTCTGCAGTGCTCGTAGTCCAAGGTGGGGAGCAGATGGATCAAAATGGGAGTGGAATATGTTACAAACCCTGTTATGCTCTGTGAATTTATTCGTTCTGCTTATAAAAGTACTAATTTTTATGAAGTAAGCTGGAAAACTGAGTGGAAGAACGCGAAGGAGTCATAGACTGGCACTGTGATGGAGGAAGGAGATATTTGTGGCAACAAACACAAAAGGAGGCCAGGATGGTGGTAGAAAGGTCAGTGAGTAAGGACGTGGGGAGAGCACTGCAGAGCAGTGGTGGCAGTGGCAGCCACTTGCCCCTGGCAGGTGCTTGTTTTGATGTGACACGAAAACTTATTTTTGGTGAGCGAGCTGTCCACACGCATACGGCAGCGGGGCTGCAGCGGGAGGCTTACGGCGAGCAACGACATCGGCAGTGACATTGGTGCCTGGGAGCCACAGGACTGAAGCAGATATGTGTCCCTGGGCTTTGGCTTTCTGTTTAGCTTCTAAAAATACAAATTCAGTTAATTTCTTTGGAAAGTGTTGACACTGATGTATTTCAGTGGGAGTGTGCTTTCAAGAAAACAGCATCAGACATAACTTCGTTGTTACTCTTAAGATGAATTTTGCTGTTCTAATGAAAATAAATTGAACAGGTAGTAGAGAAACATCCCTGTGATATTTCCCTCTTCCATGTACCTTTACAGCCAAATGCAGTGTGAAGGCTGTGTTGTAGCAACAAATAGAATTCAGTATTTTTGCTGCATTTATAACTGTTCTCAGTATTAATCCCAAACTGACATGAACTTAGTTGTGGAGACTGACAGTACTGCTCTTAAATATTCTTATTTATTTGTTTATATTTTCTAGGAGATCACAAGAGCACTGTGTAGAGCAATTATACCACATGCCAGCAGTGGGTTTTTCATGGTCTTTCTCAGACTTCTGTTCTGTCCTTGGTTGCATTTATCATGAGAGGGCACAGACTGCTCTACCTCCTCAGTACAGAGGTTTGGTTTTTGCAGCTCTGAATGCCTTTCACAGCTCCTGCTTCAGCCAGGGTACTACAGATGGACAAACTGATAAGCAGTCTAGATAAGATGAAGTTTGCTTTGTGAACTGACATTTAGTGGTCTCTTCTTACCCTGAAATGTAGCTATGAAAGCAGCTGGAGCATGTGGTTAGAATTACTTTAACGAGGAATATGGGTTGGGCTTTGCTTTTTCCCCATTTCCCTTCTGTGTTTTTTTGTGGAATTGTAATCAGCTGCCATTTCTTACCAGTGTCTTATGCAGTTACAGAAATCAGAGTCTGTGTGTACTTCTAAGCCAAGCAGACCTCTGCCATGACTGCCCTTAGCCCCAGGTTTGTAGCACACTTACTCTGTTCCCTGCCATGCACAGGCCCTCAGGGGATGTGGTAGGTAGTGGGTGCTTCAGAGCTGCCCATTTTTTCCTGTTTCCTCAGAACTTTGTTCTGCAGCCAGATTACTCAGCTGATAGGTAAATGCCATCGGGGAAAAAATACATCAAAGCCAATGATAAAAGCCATCAAACAGCAGTGCCACGGGCTGGTGTGTGGGACCTGCTGCAGGGGAGGGTTTTGTTAGGGAGCAGCTCTGAGATTTAATAAGGGAAACTGAGATTTCACCTCTTAATTAATTGATCTCTGCCAAGCATCTGCTCAGTTCTGTGAATGGAGGTGCTGTTAGGAAGCTTTGCTTTACTATTTTCCCTGAGAATCCATTGATAGTAGCGATAGAGAAGAGGAAGTTTGTTGTGGTTGTTTAATTATGTCATACCTCATACTCTCTTCAAGTGTAAAAGTGCTGTACAGATAACAGACATAAGCTTTGTTTCCCTACCAGTACTTCAATTCTCAGCTTCCTTTCAACCTTCGATATCTTAATTATATCCTATTTTTTATGCTGTATGTCTAGTATATTATCTCTTAATTGAGCTGTAGCAGTCGTAGCTATCTTTGAGGCTGAGTCAACAGGAGCAAGTAAACTCTTCAAAGAGCAAAGTGGGAGGTGCCGAGCACACGGTGTCCATGTTCCACACACTTCAGGACTTCTACCTAACACTGCTCCTGGAGCAGGTCTTGGAACAAAAGCACCTCTGTGGCTGGAGCACGTCAGGCGTGCTCCTGGAGCGAGTCCTTTGGCTCGGTTCACCCCGAAGGAATCCAGGTACAGCTCTCCAGTGTGCACCAAAGCAGGGTGTGGAGGAGTCACTTGGGCAAACTGCTTCAAAACCCTGCTTCCCATTCCGTTTGAAATACTCAGGTTCATGTACCCCAAGTTGTCCTAGTGCTGCTCTTTCTGTTTTTTGGAGTAGATGAGGCAAAACTAAATTATTTTCTGGTTTGTGGTTCACTGAAATCTTAGGATGGGAATATCTTTTCTTCCTCCTTTGCTTCCTTGGCTCCTTAGTGCAAGCAGTGGGGCCCTGGTATGTTCCCTCCTGTTTCTGACTTCAGAATTAAGTAGATGGTGTCTAAAAGAAACTAACAAGGAGAGCTTGCCAGTGATGCCTTGCAATATTTTTGCCTGTTTCTGACTGCGCTATGTTTTAAGATTCCTCAGAACCCCTGTTTTCACACCTGGTCCCCTTGGATGTGAAGGGAGTGCAGGAGAGCAGTGTTGCAGTGAATTTTTGAGGTTCACAGGTAAACCCCAGCCATCAGTTCAATTATATCTTCCATAATAATTTTGCTGTAGGATTTGAGACAATTCACTTTTTCTGTTTTCTTGCAGAGCTTCCTAGCAAATAAATTTATTGAAGATTATGGGATACTGAGAGTCACATAACATAAGTTAATGTGTCCCTTTTGAGCTCCGGAGGCAGAGATCTCTTGGGATATAAAAAGTTCTGCTTATGGAAATATTTTTGTTTTGCTGTGTTCTTCTTGGTTGTTTGCATTTCTCTTTCTTGTTACTTGGGAGGTCACAATATTGCTATTTACCAGCCAGCAACTCTTCCAGAAATACCAGGGTCACCGGCATCTTGTTTTTTGAGTGCTCAAAATACGTAAGCATTTTGGGGCAAGAATGCTTTCTCTGTGTTTATAGGGCATAGCACAGTAGAACCATGATTTCATTTGGGGCCTCTCTATGTGCACTGATACCCAAAATAATTCCCGAACTTTCTGCAGCCAGACATCTCCTTGTTAAGTTTGCCTCAAGGAGTGGCTTTATTGCTGTATTCCTGTTAGAAGCTCTTGACGATACAGCCACGCTTTTCTCTCTGATTTTGTCCCTTATTTCATCATGGAGAAAATGGTAAGGGATTCTTGTGCTCTCTGTCACCTGGCTGAGCCAGGGCTAGTGGCACAGGGAAGGTTGGCTTTCACAGCACTTACTGCAGGAACACCCACCAGTTCACCTGTGGCCAGCAGTGGCTGTTCCTGATAAAGCTTATCAAAGATCTCCAGCTGATGTGCTGCTTTCGCTGTTCTCTGTTTCTTTTAATATCTGCTTTAATTCTAAACGTTTCTTTAGTAATAAGTAAATTGGTTATAAAAGTCACCATTTTGTTCAATAGTGAAACCTTTTAGTCCATGAATAGCCTGGCTCTTTACAGGGTGGCAACCCGTGACCCAGGGGATGCTTTTCCCATGGCACGTGGGATACAGCTCTGCTTGGGGACTTGATACTCCACTGCTGCTTCATGTTTGGGTTACAGGGAACACGGCACAGCTGTTCCTGAAAGACAAAAATCTTGGGTCAGGTTATGAAGAGAGAAATTATTGACTTTTTCTTCCCTTCCTCCCCTCTGCGGCCGGTCAGGGGAGAGCACGATCACAACCTGACAGCACTGGAGCCTCCCCTGGCTGCCCTGACTCCCTGTCCTTTACCAGCGCTGTGCACGGAGGACCTGTAGCTGTCATGTGCTTCTGGAAGTTCAGAGGTAGATGAAAGATCAGATGAAAGTTTTCCTTGGCTTTTTGAGCCCAGCCTGCTGGGCACAGTGTAAATCTAGAAGGCTTGTGCTTGTGCCAGCAGGATGGCTCTGCAGAGAGCTCTGCAGATTCAGCTTTGCTCTGGGGCTAAGGGCAGCTTTAGTCTTTAACAAGTGAGGGTTTTGGAGTCAATGAGGGGGGTTAAGGTGCTTGTCTCATGTCTTGCCAGCTGCCGTGCAGGTCTTTCTGTTCAACTTCTGGTTTCATCATGTTCCATAGATGTAAGTCTTTAGATACAGGCTTCTTATATTTATTGAACTGGCTTGTGACAGACACTGTGATTCTGGATTTCGTGTGTTCTGATACTGATCTGATGGTCAGGCAAAAATAGACAGAACAAATGTCCATTCTTTTTAAGTGGTAATTAAGTAAACATGTGTAAGTATTTCCACTTTCCCACAAAGAGAATTCTGAGTGCTGACCATGACAGAAAATTTTAATGACCAGTCAATTTATCAGTTTTGCATAATCTGACCTATAAACTGTTGTTGAGGTAGTGGTTCATGATCTTATGTGTGACAGTGAAAATAAAATATCAAACACAGGTTGACTTCACTCCTGTATTTCGAAAATGGAAAGTGTTCAGTGACAGATAAAGAATAATAATTAGAGGTAATTTGCACGAAGGCATATTGCCAGGGAGAAGCAAATTCTGCATTGATTTAACATTTTGACATGATCTGTAATTTTACTACGTAATAGCATAAAGAAAAGGAGGTAAATAGTGAATATAGTTGCTCAACCTGGTTCTTGTCAAGTCTTCACTCTGTGAAGATGTCTTTCATAGCTATAAACAAAAGAAAGAACTCAGTAGGAAAACCTAGTGATTATTGAGCTTTCCAAATATGACTTGATGAAATGACATAACTTTTTCTCTAAGTAAACCTGAGTTTGTGTGCAGGTACTGCTCAGATTGCTGCCAGACCTGGACAGGAAGGTCACAATTTCTCCAAACTTTGAGGAAGATATTTTGAGTTGCTCATGATTTTATTTGTGCAAAACCAAGTAGAAAAACTTCTCAATTAAAAATATTCACACTTCAGCTGGTTTTATTATTTAAGGGAAACTTGGATGTTGGCATTTGAGGCTATGAGTTTTGATAACTTGTTTACAGGCTAATTCGGCTGGACACAGTGAAAAATAATTTATAAGCATAGTTAGAACTTGTGTAAGGTTCTTCCCTTTGAAGGGGATGGAGCCTGACCCTACCCATACACTTTGTTTAACAATGTGGGCTCTGGTTTCAATTTTTCATGTCCTGACGCTAATTAATAAATAAGTCAAGGCAGTACTGAGGGTCTGGTTGTCAAGTGTTGCAGCTCTGCCTATTTAAGCCCTGTATGAACACTGTGGGGTGAAGGAACAGTTTAACAGACCTTAAAACGTTTACATCCTGCAGGAGCTCAAGTGAGCATGGCCACAGTGGAGCTTCATTCCAGAACGTAGGAAAGGTGAGGGCTGAAATCTCAGGTCCTGTGATACTGGAGGGACACCATGGCTTCCGCTGCATTCTGTGATCATCATCTGCAGTCTTTCACCTGTATTTCTGTCTTTGGTTTCCCCAAATCTGAGTGCATGATGTACACAGGTACCCTAGAAATTGCAAATCTGAGCTTCCTTCTCCTGTTTACATCAGAAAATCTTCAGAAGTAGGGAACTGTTTAAATGCGAGAGATCGCCTTCTTTAAATAAAAGCCTTGACATGGTGCTTTTTGGGGAAAAAGATTGATGGAAAAGACAAAACAAAGTCAAAGACATGTAATTTATATTCATCTTCTGTCATGAGGAGGATGCATGATTTGAATGGGTTGTTTAAAACTGTTTTTGCAGTTACTTCACAATATGTACTTCACTTCTCCTGGCAGGCAAAGAATATAAGAATTTACGTTCACCACTTTTAAAGTACAATTTCACTGGATTTCAATTTGCTGTAGATTGTCCTGGAATATTATTAAAATTAGGAAATTAGAATTATTTCCTACCATCTACAGTTTGTGTGTAAGCTCTCTCTGTCTTGATCCTGAATCGCAAGCTCACTCCATCCATCCTGGCTCTGTAAGGAGAGACAGCCATTCCTCTTTCCGTTACAGCTGACACTTGAAAATTCTCGGCTATTTTTAGATGATTTTCAATCTCATTTCTGTCCTTTGAAAAGAAAGGAAGAAAAACAAAATTCCTAGCCTCTAAATTTTTAACTTCTAGTGGGAGTTGTTTTTGCAGAGAAGCCAGCTAGTCAATATAGCCTCATTAACACATTTTAACAGGTTCTGTTATGTAAGTTTGCATTATTGTAATGGCTCTTTCATAGGTTCGGAGGGAATTGTTGGAACTCAATTTAAAGAAGAGCCATGCAGGGTTTGAAAGTGTAGCTGCTTGCTTCCAAGTAATAATTTGTGAAAATATAAAGTGGCAGTTGGAAAAGAAGCCTAAACTGGGGATGTACCATGAAATTACAGCTCGTTCTTTCCCCAGAGGTCATGTTTGGGCACGGCTTCTGTCTTAGGCAGCAGGACAGATTTGGCTGGTGAGGTGGTTCTGGCAAGGCATTTGTCAGTATTGCACTACCCCAGAAATCTTTACTGCCCTTTCAAGCCAAATTGTTTTCACCAAATTAATATTCTCTTTCATTTGCCCCCCGAAATGTTTTAACCTTGAGCAATAAGCCTACTAGATATATGGCTTGAGGGATTGGTATTTTTTCATGGTTCTGAAATTTCTTTGTGGAGGAACAAAATGTTCTGGATATATTTCTTCAGCTCGCATCCCTGAGGATCAAAATCTCCCTCTCAACTGCCTGTAAATTTTTTGGGTTTGTATTTGCTACAGTAACTTACTGTGGGAATTCTTGGCAAACCATCTAAATAACGATTATATTGCAAGTCTTTATTTCACTGATAGCACTTACTGTTCCTCTTGTTGCACGTCTAAAACTGTTGCCTTCAACTTAACTTGATAAATTTAGAAATCACGTTGCTGTCATAAAGTAGCATTACTTATAAAATCTCCAAAACTGGCACAGTGTGGAAGAACTGGCTGAATAAAGTCCACTAGCTTGGTGATGGGATCTTTCCTTCTGCCTGCTGCTTAACATGTGCAGGAACACGCAAACAAAGGAAAAGTAACATCTTGATGATCTGCTCATGAAAGAGGAGTTCGCTTCCTTTTGTTTTTTTTTTCCTTCAGCTGAAGTTAACTCAGATCCGCTTGTGTGGATGTTGTCACAGTCTGGAATTCCCAGAGCTCCTGCTGGGCACATGATTCCATAAACCAGAGGTCCTGCCACTGCAGTGGGGGCAGAGGGGCTGTGCAGAAAAGAGCCCAAAAGCATCCAAATCCAGCTGTCTCTGTTTATAAAGACTTAATTTCCTTCCAGTGTTACTAATTTGTAGGCCTTGATAGGAAGGCCTTCAAAACAGAAGGGGAAAAGTGGAAAGCAAAACTAACTGGTAAACAATACCACTGATATTAACAATTATTTGTATGTTTGAAGGGACAGAATGGTTGTAGTTTCACTGCATTTAACTGCCCAATAAGCTAAAAAACCCCAAAAACCCCTCAACAAAACCCACCTCATAAAAAAAACGTAAAGTGTATAATTGAAATAAAACATGCTATGAAACATTGACACACACCAGAGGAAATGTATGAAAACTTATTTTTCTGATATTGGATGCTTAATTCTTTAAGTTCATTAGATAAATGATGATGTTTGAGTCAGAAATGGGATCTTTTCAGTTTTTAAATGTGCAGCTTTGCTGTTTGACTCAGATGCACGTGCCTCAGAGATGGAGTAGAAGTTAATTTTTGGTTGTGCTGTTTTCAGAAGACCTCCCTGGGAAGCTTTTCCATAGGTATCTCCAGTAGTTCTTGGAATCAAATTCTTGCCTTCTTTAACTCGTGTTTAGTGGACACTTGAAGTGTGTCCTGTAGGTACTGAGTGTCTCTAACCTCTGACCGACTTGGACGAGCGTCCAGCAGATAAATCTTTTGGAATTACTCAGGGCCTGACAGGAGCGGTGCTACAGGCAGGATATAATGAGGAAATGTTCCTGTAAGGGCATTATTTGCAACGAGACCAGGTACAACATCAGCTCCGAATTTCCTTTGTTTAGACAGTGTGATGCTTGGGAAGAGCTGTTTCCAGCAGGTCTGAGTTCAGCCTGTGCTCGGGGAAGAAGTGGCCACAGGCTTCCAGGGCAGGGGTGGAGACTCTGCGGTGTCACACACAGTGACTGTGCACCAGCGGATAACCAGGCTTTGATCCAAGGCTTTTCTAGCCTTTCCCATTTATTTCCAATTTTTAAAGCTTGGCTCTTGTTTGGAGTGGGTCCAGAGGGGGCCACTAAGTTGACTAGAGGGATGGAGCACCTCTCCTATGAGGAAATGCTGAGGGAATGGGGAATGTTCAGCCTGGGGAAGAGAAGGCTTTGGGGTGACCTAATTGTGGCTTTACAATACCTGAAGGGAGCTGACAAGAAACATGAAGGGAAACTACTTACAAGGGCCTGGAGGGACAGGGCAAAGGGAATGGCTTCCCACTGCCGGAGGGAAGGGATAGATGGGATATTGGAAGGCATTGTTCCCACAGGGTGCCCAGAAAAGCTGTGGCTGCCCCTGGATCCCTGGAAGTGTCCAAGGCCAGGTTGGACAGGGCTGGGAACAACCTGGGATAGTGGAAGGTGTCCCTGCCCATGGCAGGGGTGGAATGGGATGGGCTTTAAGGTCCCTTCCAACCCAAGCTATTCCATGATTCTGTGAAGTTGTTTGCATCTGTCTGACTCTGTATTTGGGACTGACCTTGCTGGTAAGATACATGCTATGAAACAGATTCTCTCTCATGTACATATAAGTTACTAATGAGACAATATGAATAGTGTTTAATGTTTTACTTGCTGCTTGGCAGTGTGGCATCATCTAGAAGCAGAGAGTGTTCTTAAAAATACCACGTGAAGATGAGAAAATTTATTATAAGTTGTTTCATAATTCCAATAAACCATTTAAGAGAAAAATACACACCCTGTGCCTCACCCGAGGTTCTGGAATCCTTAATGATCAGCAACTGAATTTTTCTGCTGAGAATGTTAAAGTAACATATACGTCTTTGGTTATGAAACATTGCTGCTGCTGGAATTTGCTGTGGATACAGAGATAAACAAAAGGTCTGCTAGTCTTCACTGAAGTCATGTTTTCACCTGTGTCAGATACTTTAATTTGATATTTGATGATAGTTTTCCACAAATAAGTTCAAAAATCTTAAATTATGTAAAGCTGTTGAGTTCATAGAATTGTGGAATGATTTGGGTTGGAAAGGACCTTGAAGATCACCCAGTTGCAGCCCCCTGCCTTGGGCAGGGACACCTTCCACTATCCCAGGCTGCTCCAAGCCCCGTCCAATCTGGCCTCGGACAGTTCCAGGGATCCAGGGGCAGCCACAGCTTCTCTGTGCCAGGGCCTCATCACCCTCACAGGGAAGAATTTCTTCTCGATATCCCATCTAACCCTGCCCTCTGTCAGTGGGAAGCCATTCCCTGTTCTCCTGTCACTCCATACTCTCTCTGTCCTCATGTATATGTGTATATATAGCATTTCAGTAACTATGTGCACCCTTAGAATGTTTTTAATGTGAAAATTATCGGAGTTGTCGCAGCCTGTTACTTCTCCATAATCAGATGCTTGAATCGTGTTTAGTCTGCTTGGAAAACGTGTTTAATTCTTGTAGCACGAATGGCTGTGTGTTCATGAACTGGTGATGCTTCTTAATAAAAGTTTTGCTTGGCTCTATTTAATAGGGAGCATCACAGAACTTACCTGTTGGTAACGGAGGGTGGGAGCTTCAGGACACGAAGAATGCCATTTTTTAAATGTGAAGGCAGAGGATACCGATAGGAAGGTGATGGTTTCCGAGCCCTGATGAAGCACTGGGATGATCCTTTTGCTTTGTTGCCTATCCCTGCTCGGGGATAGAGCCAGTTTGGCCATGGCTGTTTGCTGATCAGGAGTCAGGAATAATTTTGTGTCCATAATCGGGTACTGAAAGTGAATCAGACCATACGGGAGGCATTTTTATCAGGCACAGTGTTTTCTGTGTGTTATAAAAAACGCGTGCGTGATGTGGCTATATTTAAAATGGAGTACATCTGTTATGCATTTAATTCTTTCCAAGATTTCAGGAGGTGACAAAGTTGGAATTTGTCTTAAAATTCAGATTAAAATTTTGTTTTCCCAAGTTAGGAGATTTGCCTGCTCGGCTTCCACCCTCACCAGTGCTTCTTTGAAGCAGTGTATTTGCAGTTCACTTAAAGAAACTGTATTACTTATATATTTTGGGATTTAGATTGTGATGGGAGTTGTATGATCCTAATATCAGCCATAGCCAAGCGTGCAGCCAAGAGGGTCATAAATTACTGTGAGTTGTGCTGCTGCTGCTGTAATGGAGCGGGATTGTGCTGACGGGGCGTTCTTTGTCTACCTCATTTGGAGCAGAGGATTTGTTAATTCTTGTGCTGCTTAGTAAGTGCAGGAGTTGGACCATGCCCCACCAGTGTTTGGGGCAGCTTTTGAAACACAAAATCCTCTGAATTCAAATGGCACTTGTTGAAGTTTACAGTTAGAATTGTGTCACTTCAAAGGGGAGCTGGTTGGTTTTAACAGCAGAATTATCGATTTGTGGAAATAATGTGATTGTGTGTGTTAAATGTCATCTTTGGGATGTTATGGTAACACAACAGCCTGGGTGAGGGAAATACATAACACAGTTCAGGAGCTGCATTTAATATACATTGAGCATGCCTATAGCTTGTCTAAATAAAACAGCTTTAAATGTAGCCTATGACTCACTGATATAAGTAAAGCAAAATGTTGCTCTGAAAGTCTTTGCTGCTGTATTTAGGTGATCCAGTATAAAATCACAGAATCACAGCATGGCTTGGGTTGGAAGGGACCTTAAAGCTCATCCAGTTCCACCCCTGCCATGGGCAGGGACACCTTCCACTGTCCCAGGCTGCTCCAAGCCCCGTCCAACCTGGTCTTGGACACTTCCAGGGATCCAGGGGCAGCCACACCTTCTCTGGGCAACGAACACAAAGAGTTATGCTGTAAACACAGATTTTGGGGTCAGAAGAAGGATGGCCTGCAGTATTTATGGGAGTTTTTATTGCCCTTCCAATGCATATATAAAATTACAACCCTGCTGCAATGACTGTTGGAGGACAATCTTATGGAGGGTGAGCCAGTGAAGTGTAGCCAGTATTAGATAGTCACTGAAAGGGTTCATCCTTGGATCTTTATTTGTAGACTGAGGCACCTCTCAGGCAAGGAGCAGTATTGAACTAATTAAGTCTACGCTGCTACCTGGGCTCCTCAGATGCTGAGGAGCCAGTGGGGCTGAGCCCCAGTGAGATTTGTGTTCACATAGTGACAGCAGAAAGACCCCAATAATCTACTCCATGTGTGCTGTCCTGCTCCACATGGCTGAGGGGCTGTGCATTATCAAGGAATAAAAGAAGGTGAGACAGCCTGAATTCACGGCTGGGCCACAATGGAGCAAATTCAGCAAGGATCCCATCCCTGTGCTGGAGCTGGTCATGGCTCTGTTAGAACCTTGCAGGACAAAGAAATGGTTCTCATTTTCTGAGCTGTTTCTTCTCCTCATGTGACTTTGCCCTGTCTCCTAAACTGAAGGAAAACACCCTTTACTTTCAAGAAAGCCTAAAATAAATGTTTTGATTTTTATACATTTGGATATTTCTATATTAATATATAGCTGAATTGTAATAAATGGGGATGAAATTTTACTCTGTAGTGTTTACTCTTTCCTTTGTCAGGGGATAAAAATCTCCCACAATAACACAGTACAGGCACTGGAAAGATCACCAGGTATTTGAGTAACTGGTGTGGATTAAAGGTGTGTTACTTGTGCATGGATATTGCCATAAAGGGTGGGTCAGGTGCCTGGTTTGAATATAGAGTCCTTTAATTTTCCTAATGAATAAACTCATCTGTAGCTGTGGAGCCCATTCCTAAAACCCCCTTGTCTAGACATTTGACTGTCTAAATGTATAATTTTTCGGCCATGCCCATTCAATAACCTGCCAGAGGAGGTGAGTCCTCGATCCAACGCCACTTTGAGCTCTTGTTGGGTGTCTCAAAACTCTCTGTTCTGTGGTGTTCCTGCTTGCTCTAGCAAACTTCTAGAAAACCCTGCTCAGTTTCCTGTTCTGTGAAGTGTCATTGTTGCCAGTGTGAGGAATTTTTAATGTGACACCAGACACATCCTGAAGATGCCGCGATGAAGCATTGCCTTGCTTGAGATTTCTACTGTACATTCTGCTGTGGGAATCCTAAACCCAGGCTTAAATCCCAACCAGTCCTACCTGTGTTCACTTCTAAATTGTGTTTGTGGTTCATGAGCGACATGAAGTGCTGGTCTGTGCTGAGGCAGGGACTTGAGCTCATTTATTCATAAGAAACTATGCTAATGTTTTGGTGACAGTGGTTCCCAAAATGCTGTATTTGAGGTTTGTCCAGAAATCCAGGTGCTTGTTACTGGAGCATGGTTAAAAGACTGAATAGTGAGTAGCTAAAATTAGTGTTATTGTTCCATGGGACACAGGGTGTCTCACTCTTTTTGTACTGAGGTGGAAGTATTTTCTCATGTCACAGTCCCATACATTTTCTACCTCCTGCATTTTTGTTCACACGTTGAAGGGGGAATAAAGAGGAGAATTGTACTTTGTGGCAATATAAATCCTTCATAAAATAGTTGGAGGTCTTAAAAAATTAAATCTGCATTTGGATATTAGCATGAAAAGAGATGGGGGACTGTGGAGATACCAAGTATTTTCATTCCAAAAACAGGATAAAGGATTGCAGGTTCAGCACAACAGCCATTGAAATGATATTTTTTGGTAATTTGTTTGTCTGTTTTAATACAAAGCAGCTAATGACTTCTCTTTCTTTTGCAATGTCACACTGGCTCTAGAAGACAGAGGGGTTTTAAGTTGCACTTTTTTTGGGAGGAAGGAAGTGGTTCTTTAATGGTTTAAAGTTTTCTGATGCTGCTTTGCATCTGGGGCAATTCCTGCTGTTTCCTGAACCAAAATTTAACTTTTTGGATGTTGAAGATAGAAAGAACATACTGCAGCAGCAGCAGCATATCCAAGATGATTTTTGTTATTTTGTGCTCCCCAAAGAAAATTCCAAGACCTTTAAAATGTGGAGGAGCCTCTACCTGTGCCAGATGTGGAAGTGACTGATTCAGTAAATACATCCAGACTAGTTTGGGTACAGGGACTACTCAGCACAACTGTTTATGTGAGTACTTCTGTTGTGAACGTGTCTCCATGTGTGGAGAAATTGGGAGCTTTTGAACTATCAGTATACATTGTACAAAGAAGTTTACATGTTTTTAGCTGCTGTTTTATCAGCCAAGACAGCAGAGAGCAAATGCATATAAACAATGAAAATCTGAGGGATCATCACTGAAGTGTTTACAGCACAGTCTGTAAGTTGTTGCATTTCTTCATGTTTGACTTTAAAATACACTATTACGAGATTTGGAGCTTTAATTGCTTGATTTTAAAATATATTGCCTTTTTTATTTTTTTTTAATATCTACTTAAATAAGACGTTAATTGGTGAAAAAAATGTTTTAAAAGACTATAAGTGAAAGGAAGATTAATGGCTGATTTTTGGCCCAAGAGGGGATGATTAATTCCCCTGGTCTCCTGAGCACTGAGACCATGGTGCTTCTCTATTTCGTGAGCTCTCCATGAAGGCTGGGTTTTCCTTCTGGATGCTCTTCCATGTTCTTGATTGCAGATTTTAGGGGCCACAGAGGAGTTGAATTTTCTCTGTGAAGCACAACCCATGATAACTTGGGTGCTCTAAAGAAAGGTCGTATTTGCTGGTAGATCATTCTTCCTCCTCCCAAAAAAACCTGACAGCTGTTTTAAGGAGTTATTTTCAGGCTGGAACGTGAAACTTGGAAGAGAACCAGACTCCTTTATAAACAAACTTTGCAGTCCTTGTCCCCCCCATAAAAAATACTCCATATTTCTGTTTAAGTTTCATGTGGTTGATCGCATGTTAATGCTCCTGTTTATTCCCCTCTTTTTATTTACTTCAGTGTTCTTTAGTATTTATTTGCCAATAATTTGAAAGCATAAATAGGTGGAGGTAGTGGTGGATTTTGTGGTGGGAGTTGTAATAGTGTTCCCAATGCAATTTGCTGATACGAAATAGGAAAGGTGATATTTGCAGATGTTAGTGCTATTATGGTTTCTAGCCATAGAACTGAAGAGCAAAACTGACCTCTGAGCAATACCTCACATATTTTGGTGCAAGTTTCCAAGGTCCAATAGCACCATGGCAGCTTTTCTCAAAATATTGTGGCTTTTTTAGATAATTTTTAAGTGTTTGTTTTCATTGTTCTCTTGCAACTGAAGATAATCCCTTTAGGCATTATGACAGCAAAATATTTTAATGGGATGGAAGCTGTTAAGGGAAAATAGTTATTCCTAAATTCTCTTTTGTATTTTTAATTACCCATTAGATTGTGTCTTCTGAGAAATAAATTAAAGAGGAATTTCGTGATGGTATTTTGAAAAACTGGAAGGCAGTGGGGAAGTAGAAGCCAAAGGCATGGTGGGTGACAGTGCAAGGGAAAAGATTGTAAGAAGTTGAAATCTGCAGGAAACTAATCTGAAGCACTTTTATGGGGGGTGTCTTTTGTTTAGTCCTTAAATCTCAGAAGTTGTTTCAATGATAGAAGAAACATCAATTAAAGAAATGTGAACCAAATGGAGAGAGCCTGGAAGAGAGCAGTTGGGATGGATGGATGGAGGGATGGATGGATGGATGGATGGATGGATGGATGGATGGATGGATGGAAAAGAGCAAGGAACTGCAGTTGTGTTAGTCTGGAGGAAAAAGCTCCAGATGGGAGAGAGGGCCGCATTCTCCAGACAAGGAAAGGGTTGCCTGTGGAGGGGGAAGGGGCTGGAAACCCTGTGCTTAAACTGCTGCAAGAGCACTGCCGTGTGTGGGGAACTCCAACACCTTCAGCAGGCGTTAAGGGACTCTGGGAACAGCTTTGGGCTGTGGCCTTGGGGCAGGTGAGGCCCAGAGTGGTGAGAAGGTAACTCAGCAGCTGCCAGGAGGCATTGGGAAGCTGGAGCAGCCATGGATTGTAGGGGTGGATTGCTGCTGTGCCATTGGGAATAACCACACAGTATTTCAGCAAGATGGCATTGCAAGAATTTTAATCCTCTTTCTGAATAATTTGAATAATTTGGCATAGAGCTGTTGCTGATTTACTGAGGTTGTTGTTTTGGGGTTTTTTGAGTGTTGTGAACTGTCTGGCTTGTCCAGGACATGGAATGAAAGAGAATTGCTCCACTCAGAGTAGACAGAGATGATCTTTGCTGTCATCAAAAGCCACAAGGAGCAGCAATGTAGTGCTGGAGCTGTGCCTTTCCTCACCATTGGGATGGAGGTGGCCCATCCCAGTGGTGTGTTGCCCTTGAGCTCCTCAGGGGCACACAGATCCAGGTCTGCACCGATCCACACAGTGCAAGCTGCATGTTGATATCGTGGTACCCATTTTTGGAAGGGAAATGTGGTGTGGAACAGACCCTTGTTGCCCTACCCCTGACAATAGCCTGCTGAGCAGAGCAAGGGGCTTCAGAGGGTTACTGTCCCTTTTTTGCTTCTTTCCTATTTTAGCATGTAATCAGTATCTGCTTCTCATTACCAAAGTTTTTCCTATTGGTAGAAATCCAACATCCAATGATATTAATTTTTGTCTTTATATGCACACGTGTAGGTATATAAATAAATCCATCAATTCAGTTAGTTCAGAACTGAAAAAAATAGATCGCAAAGAAACGTTTGGGGGTCATTTTGCTTTTGATGTGATGGTTGTTTTGCTTTGGATGCTGCAGCCTTTCCAAATGCCAAGCCAGAAGCTGGGTGTCTCTTTCCATCCTTGGTGCTGGTGCTGTAGGAGCAGCCCATGTCCCTGGCAGGTGGATGTGACAGCCCAGGGCAGCGTCGTCTGTGTGGGAGTAAATCCGCATGTTGTGTCTTCTCGTTCCATACTTATCCGTGTTTCCTTGGCCGGCTGAGTCCAATCCCCGTGCACTGAGCCAGGCTTTGGTTTGCAGAGCTGCTGATCCCTGGTCTGAAGGTGCTTTTGTTGTGGGTACACTTGTGTGATAAGTTTTTGTGATTACAAGCCTGTTTGTTGTTGGAATTTCTTCTGCCCTGCTCTGCAATTCTTGCGTTTCCAGGTCCATTTAACTGCAAACTTCACTCGCACTGTCTGAACTTACAAAAACAAACCAGATGTAGCTATCTGGAAAAGTTTTTGTGTGAGCTGTTCTTTCTGTGTATTTTCCAAAATTATATTGCAAATGGTCAGATGAAAATGAAAAATAGGTGATTTGGGTGAAAATATGAGCCACAGTAGGAAAAGATCCATTTCCCCTTTGTGCAAACAAGAGCACTTGTGTATCATAAGACATTCTCAAATATTTTCTCTTCTTATTTTCATTTTTCCTTATCTACCTGTACAATTATATAGGCTTATCAATAAGCAGGTACATATCAAAGAATAAGAAAATAAATTTGATTTTTTGATTGAGACAAAGTTGGCAAGTGATGGAAGCAGTGTGTGTGTGTGTGTTCTCCGAGGCTGCTGAGTCCTAATGGTTTTATTGGTAATATTTCAGACTTAATGCCTCTCTCAGCCATGAGGGCAGCCATCAAATCATTAATTTACTATCGTGTTAGCAGCTCTCTCCTTGCAGTTATCTACAGGGAGACTAAATAAAAATACCTTAAAAAACCCATGTGACTAAGATCAAAATATCCTTAGGGGAGGAGCACTTCAAGGGGTGTTTTTAGGTACCAAAAACTTGAGACTGTCTTCCCTCTCCCCCCCGTACAGTTTGGGGTTTTATGGTGCCTTTTTTTGGTGGTTTTATTTGGTTTTTGTTTTGTTGTTTTAGGGTTTTTTTAAATGAATTCTGTTTCTTTTCATAATTGGGAAAATTATTGCCTTGAAGTACTGATTTTTAAGGGTCTCAGCAAGTTTTAGGGAATTGTATTTTTTAGATTAATTTTTATCAGGGTTCTTATAGAAGGATTTCTTTGCATCTGTTTTATTAATTTTTATACCTCTTTAATTTCCTTGTTAAATTGCACAGGACCATGTTTATTACGAAAGGCTGCCAGTGTATGTTTGTATCCAGTTTCCTCAATAATTTGTTCTCTCTCCGAGTTTGAAACTTGAATCTTTTATTTGGTTTTGTTCAAGTCTGATGTAACAGTGCCAGATCTAATTATTTAAATTTCCCATTATAACCTTCTTACAATTTAAACAGTTTCTACAACACTGAACTTTCACAAGCCCTGAGCTTCTCCAGGCTATGCCTTACCTTTAATTTGCAATCTAAAATTACAGTGGGAGCTGTGTCCCTAACTCATTTTGATCTTCCCATCTACAGGTTGTGGAAACCGAGTTTTAAACTTGGTTTGGGGAAGAAAAGCAAAGTATAAATATATTTCACTCATTTGAAGCCCTTCGTATGATACAGCACATTCCCAAGAAACAACGAGGAGAACTGGTGGCCTGTTTCTCCAGTCTCCCACTCCTGTGGGATCAATGTAATTTGAATAGTCCTGAGATTTACTCCAATAATCTAAATCCCTCCTTCTCACAGAATCATGGAATGACAGACTGGTTTGGGTTGGAGGGACCTTAAAACTCATCCAGTTCCACCCCCTGCC
>QWTY01001156.1:20769-34697 GCA_008033365.1 Pseudorectes ferrugineus
TGCTCCAAGCCCCGTCCAGCCTGACCTTGCACTCTTTCAGGGATCCAGGGGCAGCCACAGCTTCTCTGGGCACCCTGTGCCAGTGCTTTTGATGGAAAGGAGACGAGTTTTTTAATTTCTCCATTCAGTTTCCAAACTCAGTTTTTTCAGAACTGCTGGAGTTGCACATTGTTTGCTGGAGGAGCAGAGAAGCCCAACCAGGCTGGGGCTCAGGCGGTGGCCAGGATGCGTTTCTGTGCAGGATTTTCCATCACAGGAGGTTTTGTGTTTCCTGACAACCTTCACAGTTTTCCCATGCCTGTAAAGCTTGTGCAAATAACTGACCAGCAAAGCTACATCCCTACAACACGAACCTCCAGGCTCGGCATTAATGCCCCTCAGGCTGTATCCCTCCATTCCTGCTGCTCACTTGCACTCTGCTTTTTCCCCTTTCTTTGCTGGTTCTCCCCCTCTCCTCTCATGAGTGTAACTTTTATTCAAATTAAAGTAAGGAAGCACGTGGGAAAGTGCATTCAGTTTAAGAGGCTGGTTCTACTCTGCTGGTGGAGTGGTTGTGAAATGCTGCTCAGAGTCTGCCTTCATCAAAATGTCAGTTTTGCTTTGTTTTAGAAAAGATCAGAAGTTAGATAAGGATTTTTAAGGAGGGGAGGTAATTAGACTTTGCTGTTTGTAATATGATGCAATGTTCAGCCCCGTTTTCTTAGCCTTCCACTTTCCATGTAGATTAGAATCGTTGAATTTCCAATTACCCTTTGGAAAATTTGTTTTATCTTCCTTGTAGAAATGTTTTTCTTCCATGCCTCCAGCGTCTTACTTTTCCCCATTGCCCTTTCCTTCCTTCCAGTCTTTCCATCCAGGTTTCCACTCTGAGATTAAAGCTGCAAAAAAGGGCTGGTTCAGTGTTTGATACAACTGAAGAGTGAAAAGCTGAAGCAAAGGGAATAAATGAAGGAATGGGAGTAAGTAGCCGGGGGGGCTGGTTGGGAACCTGCTCAGCAGATTGCTCCTGGACAGGTGTTCCTCGTCTGTCTGCAGCTCATCTGCTACAGGGCTTTCCCACTTCCTCGGCTCTCTTGTTTTCTTCCTTGCAGTTGTTCTAGTTTAAGTGCCCATCAGTTCAGAATTCCCAAAGAAACAGCCAAAAACTTGATTGGAAACGGTCATAGTCATCCTTTTAATTTTACATGGGCTGCGATGTGGGACATTGTGCAATCTCAGTGTTGATGAATCGGCAGTGAATTTCGAGGCCATTTGTTCTTCAAAATCCGTTTTAGCTGGTTTTAATGGCACAAAAATTTAAATATACAAATGGAAAAGTAAGTGGCAGAGTAGCTGAGCCCTGTCTTGGTACCTTTGCAGGAGAGGAGCCCAAATCCGGTGGGCTAGGAAGTGCCCATAAACGGTTTTCAGTCCAAGTCGTTTGTTTAAACTCTGGGTTTATGGAACCTAAAATAGAGCAAAAGGGAAAGTAAATAATACAATATCCTATCTGGAGTGTCTCTTCTGCATTTGAAAATAAGTGAGTGCTAGAAGGGAATCATCAGGGTGACTCTGGGAAGAACAGCTGGACGAGGGATGACAGTGCCATCAGATGAAGCATGGGGTGCTTGCCCACTGCCTTCCCACCCCAGACCACAGCCACCAACTCTGGGCCATAAAAGGAAACAACTTTTCTTGTCAAAATACAGCTGCCCAGCCCGTTTGCTTTCTGGGAAAACTGTTCAGTAACTGCTGGTACAGCCGTGTGATCTGGAGCTCTACCTATAAACATTTACTTATTCTGAACTTACTCATTGGCTTTTCAGAGCCCGTGGGGCAGGGGAATAACATAATGCTGCCAGCTGATGAATGGCTCCATGTAGCAATGGAAAGCCTGGATAGAGTTTAAAGCTCAAAACAGTTTGCTTTTCAAAAAAAGTTTTGTTTTTTTTTTAATCAGAACGAATAATGCAAAGTACCTAATTACTTGTAAAAATCGTGCATCTCTGCATGAAATTAATTTTTGCATAAAAAGTAGCAAATATGTTTTGCCTCATCATTTAATTTGACTTTTTTTATAATACTTTTCCTTATTGCTCTGATAGTTTTAAATTTCTATAAGCTCTTTAAATGATGCAAGAAAGTGCTCTGCTGGCACAACATGTAAACTAAGTGAGTGGAAAAGTAAATATTTAAGGCTGACATATTGAAGTATAAATAGCGGTTACTGTGTGTAATGTTTCAATTGTAAAACTATTTCTAGGGCTCTATTAGTGTGCACCATGGCTTGTTAAAATGGGAATGTTTTCTGAAAGTTGCATTTCTGTTTTGGAAAGTAGATCCCAAAGTGGTCACAAGAACGTCTCTGACATGGATCCCTTACGTTTGTCACTCGGCCCTGGAGAAGGTCTGAGCAGCACAAATTGATGGGCGGTGAAGTTTACCATTTTCGGAGGTTTATCCATATATTCCAGGCTGGATTTGGTGCTGTCTAATGAAAAAATGAGAAATATGGTCAGGTAGTGGGAGCTGGCTTTGTCAAACGCCAGTGTCGAGTCATTCGAGGTCCGGGGTTTCCGCCTGGCTCTGGCCCGAGCAGCACTCCCTGGAAAGCTGCTTTGGGGGGATGTGTGTGTTGCCCCTCAGAGATTAACTGGAATTAACTTATCTCAGACATCTCACTCGACAAGTGGAGTTTGGTTCTTCTTCTCTTTGGAACTTGATCTTTAGCACTTGTGTTTTGCAAGAGCAGGGTATTTATTATACCTTGTGTCTTGGAGTACCTTGTCCCACGGCCTCAGTCAAGGGACTCTCCTCTAGAATTCCCATTCTTGGGGATTTAAGGAAGAGCCCAGTGTTGTTTTAGCACAGTTGTTGTGTTTAGCAGTAATGAACAACTTTCCTGTCCACCCTCTGTGTCAGGAGGGCTGGGTGGCTTCCACACGGGCACAGAAATGAAGGCTTTTAGTGCTGTGACATTGCACAAGAGCTGTAAACTACTCAGAGCTAAAGTTTAGCTCAGGCTGAGCCAACCTGACATTTGAACTTAATGTTTAACATGTTTTACTGTAGAAATAATATTATAGGGAAGGCATCCCTCTGTTGAGAAGTTATTGTGGTAACAGGTATCAGTGATCCCACTGGTAATTGTAGCTAAATCCACATATATTTTGTATGGAAAACAGGTTTTTACCAAAAGTTTTCTGAAAGAGAATAATGTGAGTGATCTTCTAAATTTCAGCTTTTCCAGCTCTTAAAATAATGAGTTTGAAATACAAAAATTCAGTCTTGGACTGCCCTGTAGGATGTGAACACACCAAAATCTTCCAGAGTATTCGTTTTCTGAAATGCAGTTTGCTTGGGCCAGGTTAATAACTTTAGTTATTAATGGTTCTTAATGCTCATTATCACAGCCCCATAGACACCCTTGCTGTCTTTGTCAGCTCATGCTTTCTGTTGTTGGTTTTTATTTAGTTTATTGGTTTTTGTAATTTATGTGAAACATGGTTATACATTTAGCAATAAAGAGTTGCTCTTGCACTCCCATATCCCTGCTCAGGGTGATATAATAACGTTTTTGTTATTACATCAGTATAAATAATTTATTAAGTTATTCATTTAGGTATTAGTTTCAAATCTAATATATAATTATACAATAGTGTTAATGAACATCAAGAACATTGTCCCAAGTGCTCTAAAAATGAAACAAAAAACTCTTCATCCCTGTGAATTCTGGTTTAAATAAACAAGGTAGGGAGATACAGCCCACAGCAGAAATGAATCGGTATTCAGGATAGGAATATGCCTAAATATTTTCTTTCAAAATGAGGTTTTAGAGAGTACTATTTAATGTCCCATCTTAGATACTTAAAAGTCTAAAAGCTTTGTTCAGAATGATCAAATGTGCTGTGCTGATGATGCAATACAGATAATTCAGAGGCTGTTTAGCACTTAACAAAAGGCTGATCTTGCCAACTTTCCTCTTAGGTTTGTTCTCTCCTCCATTTGATCGGCTGCATTTCTTGCAGCCTAGTGCTACTTTTCCGTCTCCCTGATTCCGTAATTTATTTGCTCTCCCTGACATTCCAGAATAAACATTTGGGAGCTGTGGAAGAGCAAGGTTGCCCTGCAGCTGCTGTGCAGTAGGGACATACCCAGGTACGATCATCCTAGAATCACAGAATCATGGAATGGTTGGGTTGGAAGGGACCTCAGAGCTCATCTCATTCTAACCCTTCCACTATCACAGGTTGCTCCAAGCCCCGTCCAGCCTGGCCTCGGACACTTCCAGGGATCCAGGGGCAACCACAGCTCCTCTGGGCACCCTGTGCCAGGGCCTCCCCACCCTCCCAGGGAAGAATTTCTTCTCAATGACCCATCTAACCCTGCCCTTCTGTGACAGTGGGAAGCCGTTCCCCCTTGTCCTGTCACCCCAGGCCCTTGTCCAAAGTCTCTCTCATCTTCCTTGCAGGTTCCCTTCAGGTCCTGGACGGGGCAGTTAGGTCACTGAAGAGCCTTCTCTTCTCCAGACTGAACAATCCCAGTTCTCTCAGCCTTTCACTTCTCTTAGCCCACCACAAGGCTCACCACAAGTGCTTTTTACCTTCTATTTTTTTCTAATGGTGCTTTTTAAATCCCTTCTACAGACTCACTTGCTGTGTTTTAAGCATATTCACATACTTTAGTCCACGTGGCTGTTTGGAAACAAACTACTCAAACTCATTTAGGTAGTAACTGTAAGCAGCACGTTTAAATCCCATTTCACATTTTATTGCAGTTTGTAAATCCATCAGAAATTGATTAGAAATATTCTTCAGGTATTCTGGATATGGTACTTAGGGTGATTGCTTTAGGCTTATTTCCTTTTTAGCTCTAAAAAAATTAGATTTTTCTCCTCATAGTACTGCCCGTCATCCAACTGTTTGAATGCTGGAGGTGAGAGTTTTCCTGTAGATCCTCCCTAATCTCAGAGCTCGGGAAGGACCAGCTCACTTCCTGAGGTAGGGATCATTGATTTGACTTCTGTAAATCATACATATTTCTGTCTTTAGCAGCACTAGCTCCAATACATTTGTATAATTTATAAAGCTTTAATCCCAACATGTTTTACAAGTTGTACGTAGTTGATTCTTATCACACAATGTTATCTTGAGCAAATACTTAATTTCTTTAATCTCCCCAGAAATGCAAAGTGCTAATTTATGATGCAGTTGCATTCAGGTTGAATCTTAATTCCATGTGTATATCACTTAACAGATGCTCTGGGGAGTAAAGACTCCTATAATTAGGTTTGACATATGTTTTCATGCGAGGTGAAATAGTTTGCGTGCTTCTAGAATAAATATTGACTGCAGCCTGGATTTATAATCCCAGTAAACAATTGGACATGTGCTGGGAGTCCTCCACGCCGAGTGTAAGCTGTGGCTTTGGGAGCATGGACCCTTGTGATTCCAAAATATTGAGTCCTTCCTAATGGCCTTTTTTGTTGTTGTTGTTTTTGCTCCAAAAAAGGGCAAGATCAAAGTGCAGTCTGTTCTTTCCTGCCCTTCTAGATATACAAAACAGCTGCAAAGCACAATCAGCTATTGTAGTGATATGTGCCCCAGGTCTATAAATAGATGGAGAGCTGCAGGCTTGAGCTGTGCTGCTGCAGAGGCCAGGGGATTTTTGCTTGGGGTTACTAAACATTCCCTCGCTTGTTTGTGGTTTAGAACCATCATTTCCAAGGCTGCTATATTCCAATTGAATTGGAATTCAAAAGGATTTTGCCGTGGAAGCTTTATATGACTTCACTGTTTGCGTTTTCTCCTTCCTTTTTTTTTTCCTCCCCCAACACACAAGAATTTTCTAGAGGAAGCCAATTCAAACACAATAATTAATTTGCTCACCAAAAAAAAAAAAAAAAGGCTGTGATGTATAGCTCTAGTGGGAAGTTTCCAGAGGCACGTATGGAGAGTGAGAATCAGAGCCATGTTTCACTAAATTGTGGTCTGGCCTCTCCTCCAGCCTGGAAATGTGGAGTGCCACACTTGATAAGAGCTTTGTGTTCTCCTGAGCTGGGAGGTGGGTGGCTGTGTGAGTACGCTCTGCCTCCTGTGCAGGAGGGATCAAATCTTCATGGCAGAGCCAGAGCTGGCAGAGCTGTTCCCAGATTTTTTTAAAATTCAATATGCTGCATATTTTTTATTCATTATGTTAACTCGGAAGAGCTGTTGAGAGTGTGCAAGCTAAGGACTTGTTAGATGATGAGAGAAAAATTAGTGTATTTGGCAGAAGTGAGGTGTTGGAGATAATTTGGGTTTTGAGTATCCAGGAGGTGGCTGGAGCTGCTGCTGGCAGAGGTGAAGCAGACTTTAAACTGCTCATCTCCTTTCCAAGCTCTCTCTTCCTGGAAAAGCTATTGATTCCCATTGCATTTCAACAACATTAGCACCTCACAGTATCAGTGCTGCTGTCCTGCTTTAAATTTAAATGAGAGGGAGGGATAAAAATAACTCCTTTGGCATTTCACATGGGTACTTTTCAGCTGTAACCTTCATGCTTTGAGTCAGGTGAACCAGTTCACCTCTTGGGTCTTTCTCCTTTCAATAACAGGACCTGAAAATTGGATTTATCACTGTGAATCAGGAGGTCCTGCCCCACACAGGCATGTCTTTGATGGTGCATAAATGCAGTCTCAATATATGTGGTCAGTATTTTCCAAGGCCATGTGAGGTTACGGTGGAAATTCCTCAGAACAGAGCATGAATTTCTAATTTCTAACCTACTTCTTGTTTCTGAAGAAATAGCAATAAGAATGTTGAAGGAAAAATGTTGAAATCTCAACTGAAAAAGATACAGGAATTAATATTTACCTGAATTCAGAAAATTCACCTAATATGACCTTTCTTTGTGAAAGTTAGGGCATGAAGTGGAATTTCAAAGTCAAGTATGACAAAAACTTGTAAAACTTGTTCCTGCCTATGTGTTCTGCTGCATCAGTGACGATGGAAACCAGACAGGCACACAGCAGATCTTTGAGGCAAATCAAACTTTTCCTATAGTTTTCTATGTGGCAGCCATTTGATTTCCATTTGGTTTGGTTCAACAGCACGATACAGGTTGTTGAGGGACCTCTGAAGGTGTCTTGTCCAAACTTGGGCTCAAGAGAGGTTTAGAGATGGGTTTTAGGCATCTCTCCCACTGTAACTTGTCCTCATCACATCCTGTCCTGTTGCTGTGCTCCTCTGTGGAGAGCCTGGCTTTTCTCCTGCCCTCCCTTAGGTAGTTGTAGCTTTCTCCTCTCAAAGCTCCCAAAACCCAGCTCTGTCCTCACCCATCAGGTGCTTCAGCCCCCTGATCATGATGATGGTCCTTTCTGGTGTCACCCCACTGCATCAGCTCCATCTCTGGGGAGCCCAAAACTGGAGATGGTTTTCCAAGTGTTGTTTTGAGTGCTCACTGGGATGCTCTCAGTGCTGAGGTCTCTCGGAAGAGCAGCCTGGTCTGTTGGTCTGTTGACTGCTCCCAGTTTGTCATCATGTCCTGTCCCCCACCAGTTTGGCATTGGCTGTGAACTCAGTGGTGACATAAAGTTGTCATCTTACTCAGACTGAGATCTGCAAACCGAGGAGCTCTGGCTCTGCGTGGCGAGGAGCCAGAACAAACCTGTGTGCAGCACTTGGTGACAGAAACTCCATCTGAGAGACCCCAGTACTTCACCTCATCAGCTTCAAGCAAACAGACCTTTCTAAAGCACAGCAGAGCGAGGAGGGGGAAGTGCCAGACCTTGCTCTCAAATCTTGCTTTCAGGCTGAGACAGCCATGAGGAGAGAGGACCTGTTTCTCCACAGCCACTGAGGCTCATCTGTGCGGAGGCAAACATAGGGGGAGAGGCTGAGAGAGAAAATCAGCCTCCTTCCTGCAGATTGCACTGAGGATTTTAGCTGCTTTGGGAGGACTTGGGCTCTTCCTTAGTATAGATTTTGGTTTATCCCCTCTTTTTCAGGAAAAACATTTCAAAATGCAATTACAAGATGGACTCTATATCTTCTCATTAGAATGAAACAGAGGGAATAAAAACGTGCAGATATGGAGACATGCAGATGATCCGTCTGGTCACACACAAAAGTAGAGGGAGGGAGGGAAAGGAGCATCTTTTGTTTTCATTTCCAGCCGGCGGTTCCTGTCGGAGGCGCAGCTGCAGGCACAGCAGGGATGTGTGTTCCTCAGCTGGGCACATCCGTGGGTGCCCGAGGAGATACCTGCCGTTGAGAGGGTCCAGGAGCAGCACAGGCTTCACACCAAAACATCAGGTTCAGGCTTCAGTGAGCACAGCTACTTTTTTTTTTAATTATCTTTTTTACCCCCAGGCTTGTGTGCTTGCTGGTTTGCCTGGGAGAGAAAGTGCAGCTTCCCTGGATGTGTGCACGATCCAGGTCCAGAGGAAAAGACAAATGCTTTGCTTGTGCTGTGGTGCTAATGGGAGAGCAGACTTCAAATAATCAGTTTTCCTCTAAAGTAAACAACTTCTATGCTTCTGACAGAAAGATGAAAAGCACACCTCCTTTTAAAACCAGACCTTGCTCCTTAACATTGTGGCAGCTTTATAAATAAAAAAAGAAAATTAAAACTACTGTATAGGCTTCGTATGAGAAATTCTTTCTAGGAAATACTGTCCGAATTCCATATTCTGTATATTCTCTGTATTCTGCGAAGAGGACACCCAGCTGTTGTGTAGTACCTTGGGTAGATGGCTGTGACTTAGTGGAGCCCTCCAGTAACTATTAGAAAAGTATTTCCTTTCTCAGTTTTAAGTTTATACAGTTCCATTTCAGTTTCCCAAGCAAAATCTTGCATGAAATTCCAGTGGCACAGATCAATGAAAAATTAAAATGTCCCTTCTTGGACTAGGCAGCTAACTGGAAGAAAGACATTGAATTATGGGTTTAGCACAAAAAAAAATTGGTTTAGGTTGGATTTTGTGCTCTACAGGAAGATAATGCTCTTCATTTTGAGGCTTCATTTTCCTAAGAGCCATGAATAGAGGTTTCCAGCCTAGGGAAGTGTCCCAAGTGGAACAAACCCCATTGTATTAGCAATGTGTATTTCCATGTTTGTGTGTATCATAATATACTTACCATTCTGATTTTCCTGGTGTTTCTGACATACCCTATGATGATGCTTTTTAAGGGCGAAAAATCTCTTGCTTATGATACCCACAGCACTAACATGTCTTTCTTTATATTAAAAATTATTTTTACAACGTATTTCTTTACTTAACGAAAAGAGTTTAAAATAAGCAAGTTTGTTAATAAAGCTTTTTAGATTTAATCATTTGGGAGGGTGCTTTTTATTTTGACATTAAATTAATCTAAAATTTGTGTATTGGTGGTTAAGGAAGGAGAGTGTGTAAGAACAACAGGACAAGTGAAATGAGGTCAGAAATCCACTCAGGAGGGCAAAATGTCCATAAAGAGCAGAAATCTCACAGTACACAAAAGTGAGGTGAAAACTTAGACCAGATTTGTGTGACTAAAATGTTGATGTTGGTGGCAGGGAAGAGATATACTGACCAAGCTGTGAGCTCACCTGTAAGTCATGCACTCTGTTTAAAACCATTCCGTGATATCAGTGTCTTTAATTTCAGTTTCCTTGAGGGAAGACATTGCAAATCAAATGGCGATTTTAGCACTGTAATTTTTTGCTGCTTTTTTTGCTTTGCACCTCTGAGGTGTGCAGCTGCCTTGCTGTACTCCAGATAAGCTGTTGCTTCTACACCGGCAAGAGCTCCTACTGGTTATCTCAGGGTCGTGCTGAAAAATGTCAAAAGTTGGTTATAAAATCCTCCCTTTACATAAAATAGTTTACACAAGTGTGAGGGTAACAAAAAGCATATTCTGTTTCTCATTCAAACAAGTTGTCTCAAATACTTTCGAAAAAAAGAATTGCTTGTTATCAGATTAAAAAACCCACACTTTTTAAGATGAGTAAGCTAAAACCACTGTGATTCATCGTGTTTCTGAGAAACCTTGATCCCTAACCTCAGGGAAAGAGTAATCCCACAAAATACTTCATTCTTCATTGAGGAATTTTGTTTTTGAATGCTTAAATCTTCAAATAAGCCATGAAAGACTTCATTAGGCAAGTGATTCTGTGGAAGTACAAAGGAATTGGGCCATGGAGTTGTCTCTTCCAATTCTAACAGAGTTGTGGCAACAAATGGCAGCAGAATCAGAGAAGCAAATACAGAGGTTAGGGAAATATTTAGCCTTTGCTGGGTTTCTTTCAGTTTTGCTAAGTATAGCCAAGAGCCTTTTTTTTTTTAGGGTTTGATGGGGAAGGGGGTATTTCCTTTGTTTCTGTGCTTTCACTTGACTTTCAGTCTTTAGGTTGTTTTTTAAAGCTTTTTTTTTCCTAAAGGCTGCAAAGAAATAGGTTGTTTTCACAGCAATCTTCTTCTGGAGACCTGTAATCTTTACTTTCGCTAGTGTCTTTTATACCTCAAAGTGATTAAGAATAACTCCAGATCTAAATGAGAAGGGATGTAAGTTACACAGGGATAGCACAAAGCCCCAAAAATCAAGCGGGGGGGACTGATCCCTAATTTCCATGGATCCCATAAATCCTGTTTATAGCCCTGCAGGGCTGCTCTCTTGCTGAGTGCTGTAACCCCCTTTGCAGAGGCTGGAAAGAGAGACCAGACCTCCGTGATGATCTCATGGTTTAATACTCAGCTTGAACTTCCAGGTGGAGGGTGATGCAGGAATTTGCTTGGACCGGAGTAAGTTTGCATACCAGAAACTTTCTGTCAGTAAACTTGATACCATTTAACCATAGAGAAAGCTTCCCTAAGAATAACTTTTTCCCCATTTCTTTCCAAGATGTGAAGTATTTGGCATATCACGAAACTACTGTCTCTTACGTGAGTTTATCAACAGGTTACGCAGGGCAGTTCTCTATCTCGCATGCAAGCACACAGAAACATTATTTATATTGTATTTGTGTAGAGAGGAGATGCCTCTTCCTAAGGGCTGGGAGATGGCTGAGTCAGTTCTCCAGTAAGATTAACTGGAGGAGATAGTGGGCCACTGTCTTTGGGTTTGGTTTTTTGAGAGGAGATGAGTTTCCGCATTGAACTATCTATTTATACCAGCTCAGAGCCCACTGATTTTTCACCCCTGTTGTTTTTGCATTCCAGACACATTCCTGCACTCCCCAGTAATAACTTTTAGCCCGAGGGTTTGAAATGTAATCAGCTAGTTATTAGCACAAAGTCTGAGAATGTTTTTGCAAAGGATGAAGAAATCAAATCTGGGCCATGAGCTGACGGAGGAGCTGGTTGTTGGGGGCTTGCTCTGGTATGAAGTAGGCTGCCAGCACTGGTCCAAATGCAGAGAATAATAGATGATTTATAGAATATTAAAACCTTGGAGAAACAGAAATGCTGATTTTACCCATGTCTGGTTTATGTCACTTGAAAGACTTCTACGTGCTTGTCAGGCGGTGCTGGTATCTCCTTCGCTCTTAAAAACAGGTTTGAGTATCAGCACTGGACAAAGACTTGCTGCTGGGAGTATGGGGGTGGACTCATTTCAGAAGAGCCAATGGAACATTTCAATGGATGGGCATTTGGAGAATGTTTCTTTAACTGCCTGTTATTTAATGTCATTCCCACTGGATAGATTTGGTGACGTGACGTAGTGATGATCAAGCAAATCTGTTGGGTAGCAAGTGACAAATTTCCATATCTGTTTCATCGGGTGTTCATTTGGATGCATGAAAGAATTCATTACCTATGTTATGTACTTTATGGGCATGAATCATGTTATAATCCATCATTCTGTTATTTGGTGAAGTATGTGTTGCTAAACTGGACAGTGATCCAGCATTTGAAGTGAGTGCACAGGACCTCAGGTTTACCTGTGGTCGCCACACATGGTTTAAGGTTTGGCATGAGATACCTGTGTTAGCTCTGATGACTCCTGACCCAGGTGTTTGGCTTCTCTATGCTGGGAACTTTGAGGGATGGGTGGAAAACCCCCAACAGCTACTTGTGTGACAGAGAATTTGTTTTCTGTCCTTGCAGTTTTGGGGAGGGGGGGGTGGTGGTGTCATCACCCTTTTTGCCCATCATGTTGTTCTCCAGAAATAAGAGATGCAGTGAACTCCACTGGACAGTGATACAATGGGAGAGAGCAGTAGATGTCCTAGAAGATCAAGACCAGGTTGGAACTGGTCTAGTGGAAGGTGTCCCTGCTCATGGCAGGAGGCTGTTGGAACTATATGGTTTTTAATGTGCCTTCCAACCCAAACCATTCCACAGTTCTATGATTCTTTGTTGTGGTGCTTTCCTAACTCCTCAGAGTATGGGTGCTTTGGCACACTTGGTGGCCAGAGCCTGAGGATCACAAGCTGGAAACCACTGGAAGTTGAATCAGCTGTTGGACGAGACGCTCCAGTAAAGAGCTGGCCATGTCTTTCCCATCACCCTGCCGAGCCAAGAGCACGGTGTCCTTTTCACAGGGTAACGGGGGCTGTCTTGCAGCCAGCCATCGCAGCAGCCCCACGGCCTTGAGGGCCTGCTCCATGTGTAGCAACACGTGACCCATCTCCAGGATGGCTTTAGTGCCGTCTGGGTGAGAGAGATCCATGTTGTGGATCCAACCTGAGTCTGAAACTATGGCTGCTGTGCAAAGAGGAAGGGACGGTTCAAATGTGTCCTGTCAGGACTGGAGGTTGCCTCAGTATTGTACACTGAGGAAATGGAAGGAATTTCAGGACCGTTTTGGCTGTGTGGATAAACATAGTTCTGGCAATATTTCCTTTTTAACCTTGTTTTTGGACTTTCAAATGTTTTTTATTTTGGGGAGGGATTGTTTGTTTATATATTTTTCGTAAGGAAGGGAATAAACTGAAAAGCTGATCCTCTGCTTCGGGGAGACACAACACTCAGTAGCTGTTCTGAAAAGAGCAGTGGCTCTGAAATTAATCTTACTTTGAGCTAGAAACGCTGCAAATACTCAGTGGCTGAAGCTTGCCAGTTAAAATATAACTGTATAGTGATACATACTTAGGTGGTGGCTGCTCTTGGGAGTTTCTTCTTCACCACCTCACCGGTGTTTATACCACTGTGAGATATTGTTATTCTGAAGTGCCTCCTGCAGCAGTTTTATTTGCATTAGCTTTATTTTTCAGTACTGAATTAGTAACCATTTAAAACTGTCAACCACATGTAAACAAGCGGTGCGTAAGTTATGAATAACAACTTACCTGGAATTACAACTGCCTGTTTGGATTGCACAAGGCCGGGCGCTGGGGGAGTTGTGAAATGACTGAATTCACTACTGCAACATCATTTCTGTTTGTCTGGGTTCTTGTAGCCAATTTGAACAAATACCCCAGTGCTCGCATGATTCCCGCAGCCGGCAGTCCTGGGGGGGATTACTGGCTTCCCCAGTGTTGGAATATGCTTGCTCGGCTCCAGCCCGTGTGATGGGCAATGTGTTTTGCAGGCTCTGTCAAAGCTGTGCTTGCTCGCTGTGTAACCTGTCAGATCTTACCAAAGAGCTTGGATGGGGGAAAAAATACCATTATTAACTGATTTCATAATAAACTGTATTTAATGAGCATTTGATCTAAACATTAACTCTTCAAACTGTGCTGGTAGGCTCTGATGGCAGGTGGAAAAATGATTGTTGAATCGTGGAATGGTTTGGGTTGGAAGGGACCTTAAAGCTCATCTTGTTCCCCAAATATACCATGGGCAGGGACACCTTCCACCATCCCAGGCTGCTCCAAGCCCCATCCAACCTGGCCCTGGACACTTCCAGGGATCCAGGGGCAGCCACAGCTTCTCTGGGCACCCTGTGCCAGGGCCTCCCCACCCTCACAGGGAACAATTTCTTCCCAAAACCTAATCTAAATCTCTCTTAGTTTTAGTTTAAAACTATTCTCCCTTGTCCTATCAC
>QWTY01001158.1:1958-37130 GCA_008033365.1 Pseudorectes ferrugineus
TTTTTCTCTTCAGGTTCAATTACAACTGCAGATGGTTCTGCCCTGGTGAAGTTAGGAAATACCACGGTGATTTGTGGAGTAAAAGCGGTATGGTTGGTTTTTACCTTTATTTATCTGTTAGCTGACTTTGTGCATTTGTGTTTAGAATTAATCGCCCTTGGAGTTACAATAATGTGCCAGTCAGATGCAATTACAGTCTTTCACCTGAGTTACTTCCAGACCTGAAAGTTCACATACAATGTAATTGTATAATCCTACCTGTATAGTCTGAGAACATGTATTTTTGTGATGCCCATTGTGTATGGGGAAAGATGTGTACAAAACTAAAGTCCTTGTTATTTCTAGATAAAAGCTTTATAATTGAAAAGTTACTGAATATTGATCAATAAGTGCACTGGGAATGAGCTGGCTGGACTATTAAATGCCTTGTAGCCTCACCTCTACTGCTGGCCTGCCATGACCTACAAGACAAATGACTGCTCATCCCTATACTGAGTTTTTCCATAGGAAATTTACAGACAAGGACTGATTAAAAATGGCTTTTGTAAATCTCATTGTAATGATAACTGTGAAGAAAACAACCATTTGTATATAGAAAAGCTGGAAAATATTTTGTACAAAATTCTGGTCTTCATTTTTCTCTTTTCTGTTTCTCCAGGAACTTGCTGCACCAGCAGCAGATTCTGCTAATAAGGGATATATTGGTAAGTGTTTCAGTATGGATCTTACTCAGGTTTTGTATTGCTTCAGCTAAAAGGTTGTAAGATTGTGTTGTGAAGATTTCTTAAAAGAATGAATTTGGACCAAATTGTATTACATCCCTTGAAATTAATTTCAAAATTGACATCTAGGCATCTAGAATTCCCTTTGCTCTGCTTTTGAGTTTTCCATATACAGCTACCTTTTTATTGCCGATTCCAGACTGGGTATGGAAGGAAACCTGCAGCAGTGTGTATATTAAGAGGGAGAAGGTAATCTATAAAAGATAGTGGCATGCAAGGTTGGGAAAAGGCATGTTAATTTCTGTTTCAAAGTCCCAGTAGGCAAACAGTGTAACTCTTAAAAACAGTGAAATAAAAACTGTTTATTTCTCAGAGAAGTGTAAGTCGCGGTGGTACCTCCTCACTCCTGTTTGGAGTTTCTTTGGAAATAAAATAATTCTGTGGAACTGAGCTTAGATGAAATACCCCCTTTTTAAGGCATCTCCCAAGTATGTTGTTTTCAGTTAGCTTGACTATGCTTTGGGTTTTTTCATGAATGTTTATGCATGTTTTTGCTTCAAGTCTAAAGCCTCAGATTTTAATGGTTGATGAAAAGCAGACAGCATACCAGTGAAGTCAGGCAGTGGGATGGAAATGCTGCTGTTTCTTGATCTGCTGAAGAGTGCTTAACACTTAAAGAAGAGTTTGTGTGCAGTCATGATAGTCAGAGAAGGATTATAAAGAGAAAGTGGTAGCTAGGAGTATGTGCTTTTCCATGGAATATATAGTTTCTGAGTACAGAGAGTACTACAAGTTCTTTAATACAAACTCATGCATAACTTCATTTTTGAGGGGAGAAGTAGGAAGGCTCGACTGAAAAATTCTTGGTCTTGCCTTTCATTTGAAGTACGTAAAATGGTATTAAGAGCATCTCTTGTTTATTTATCTATTTTTGGTTACCCATTGCCTGCTTTCTTTAGTTTATGACTAATGATTCTTGCTACCTAGTTCCAAATGTAGAGCTGCCATCCCTCTGTGCAGAGAGGTTTCGCTCTGGACCACCTGGTGAAGAGGCTCAAGCAGCGAGCCAGTTCATTGCAGATGTGATTGAAAAGTAAGAACCATCTTAGGGCTTTTAAAATACAAGCAACTCTGCAAGACAGTTTTCTATTTCCTTGCTTACTCTCATTTTATTTTAGTTCACAGATGATAGTGAAAGAAGATCTGTGTATTGCCAATGGCAAGGTAAGTTGTATTTCAGAATGAAGAGGGAGATAGTAACAAGATCACAGTACTTGTACACAAGTACAAATGCAGAAGGTATTTGGGGTTATAGGAGGTTTTATTGTTGTTTTTACTTTTCAGTCTTCATAGCTTGGTTTACATCTTAAGTGCGAAAATCAAATGATAGAAATAAGTATCTGTATTTATGTGGCCAGAATTTTCTTATATATTGCATCATTTGCTTAGCTGATGTAATATCTCACATGTGCAAACCTTTTTTGATAGCTTGCTTGGGTGTTATACTGTGATATCATATGTCTGGACTATGATGGAAACCTTCTGGATGCCAGTGTCTTTGCTTTGTTGGCAGCATTAAAAAATGGTAAGTCTTCCTTAGAGCAAGAGACGTAAGTTGATTAGTGTTGCTTGGAGAAATGCATTAGTTTTGAACCCTGCTAAGTAGGTAACTGGTTCACGGGACTGTTTGTCTCCTGTCATTTGAATGCAAATACAAGGTGGAAATGATGGTGGGGTGCCATAGGTATGTAACACCTGGAAAACAGGATCTTTTTGTGTGCTTATTATTGCTTTCTTAAAAGATTAACAGCTATTCTGCCACTTGTTCTTTGGTGTTGGATACCTGAGTCTTTCAGCAGTGGCCATGAACAAGTTTAACATCTAAATCAGGGTATTACTTTGATAATGTATTTTGTGTAGGCAGAATGAGCTTTGGAGGCTTTGCTTACACAAATACTTTGCCACAACAGAATATTCCTTTCCTAGCTTAATGGATTGTAGTTTCTAAAAAACTGTATGGACTGACTGTTCACAGGCGTGTGGCTTGTAAACGCATGAAGGCAGCAGTTTAAAGGGAAGCTTATGGCAAGGCCTCCCTTTCTAACTGTGAATTGCCAGCCTTGGAGTTCCCCTAGCTACTTTGCTCTTTTCCTCCTTGTCACCAACAATGTATGGGTTGTCACAGCAAGAGGTAACTGAAGGTCAGATTGTACTGTTTCTACAGATACATAAAACTCATGACATGAGACTATATTCCTAGTTTTTCTATGTCCAGTAGACTTACTGGGGAAAAAATACTTTTTGTTAAATATGACTCCAAAGTATTTTCATTGTGTGGCATTTTGGAAGTAGAAAATATTTCTGTGTAAGGAGAAAAGCTTCTGTTACCTTCAGTACAAAAATCAAATACTTCGTTGAACGGGTAGTTCTAAGCTAAATAGTTTCTCAAATTCAAGAAATTTTTTTTGTAGAGAGTACCATTAATGTAGGCAAAACTCTATTCCGATTGATTTTCAGTGGGTTAAAAGAACAGCTTCAATATTTGTAGTTGTCAACATCTCTAGGCCTGCTAAACCCAGCAATGTTTAATATTAGACCATTGTAATTTTTTCATCTCTTCAGTACAATTGCCGTTGGTTACGATAAATGAAGAAACTGGTCTATCAGAAGTTAATTTAAAAGAGAAGAATCCTTTGATTATCAGAAAGCATCCGGTTGCCACATCATTTGCTGTATTTGATGAGTAAGTTCCAAACTGCTTTGTAGTTTATGGAAACAACAGTGTCTGTAAAACAAATGAAAGACAAAGGATGCCACCAGTGATGTTTCTGCACTTCTGCCAGTGACCATTGTGGAGCCTCAGGCAGTGCTGCTCCTCCATCTTAAATCCACGGCCTCTCTCATTGAACGGGCCTGTAGTCCTGTGATGTAATGAGTGTGTAGAACAAAGTGCAGTCTGTACAGCTTCTTCCTGTGGCTGAAAGCAGAAGTGGTTCCCAACCTAAAGGATAAGCTTAAAAGTACAGGGATAGGTCCTGTTTTAGGTTTTTGAAGTATCTTTGAGATGAAAATGTTACCAATGCAATTAATGTTTTAGAAGCCTGTGTAAGCAACTGATATAAAGGATGGTAGTTTTTGAACAGCTTATTCCAAGGATGTAGTCAACAAAGGAAGTAAGAAGTAACTGTCCAGTTAGAACAATAGAACCCCTGGATAACTGAAAATGTAATTACCCAAGGTGAAATGTAACCAGCACGCTTAAGTCATTTTCATGTAGGAAAAGAATCTGATTATGAGAATTCAAAGTAATCACATCTGATAACTTGACTCCTCATCTGAAATTGCTTACTGGCTCTTCATTAGGTCAAGAATGTTAAGAATGTGTTCTGCTGCTATTCATAAGAAATGCAGTCATTTCTGGTGACATCCATTTGCAAAGTAGAAAGTGACAAGATAGTGCTCACTGTGCTCGTCAAGATTTAGATCTCTTTGGAGATGTTGGGGAGTTACGGCACGTTAATCTGTATTCACAGAAAGCAATAGTAGGGCCTTTCATCCAAGTAACAAATGGGGTGGGGAGAGCAATAATCTCAAATGTTCACCAAGTGATTACCAAAATGCATCAGAGCAGGACATTATTGGTACTTCTGAGCATTTGGGTAACATACCAGACAGACAGCTGTCAGTAGGGTATTATTTACACACAAATCACACATATTTACACATAGACCAAAAAGGTGCATGTGGAAGGCAGCTTTCCACGAGTGTCTATTGGGCTTTGTTTCCTTCCCTGAAACCAGCTGTTGCATCAAACAAATTACTTGAGTCTCCTTTTAGCTCCTAAAACTAAGTATTGAGGGGGTGTGTGCCTGTGTTGTGTGGGTTGAGTTTTTTTTTTTTTTAAGTTCTGGTTTATTAGTTTTTCTAGAGCTGTTGACACAGCCCTTTAAATAAAATGCTTTACATACTCTGGCTTCCAGAGGCATTTTTCTTCTGCATAGAAGGCCTCCTTGAATAAATGAAAGTGGTGGGTTGCTGGTTAGCATGGCCATGGCTGAGGAGTGCTGGTGCAGAGCTGCTCCCATGGCAGTGACCTGTACATCAACAACAGCCATGCACTGAACTGCTCGTGTGAGGTATGACAGCCAAAATAAGCTGTAGTAAGCAACCCAATGAATTTGTTTTTGAACTACTCCCAGTCTTGAGTGATGTTAAGAGTTCACTGACAAGAAACTTCAGAACTATTTTGGTGAACTTACCATTGGAAATGAGTTTTGCTTTAAGGTGTCTGGTAGATGCCAGTCTTTTGTCTAACTACAAAATAATGACTGCAATATTTCATATTGCATGCTGCAAATGGCAATTTAGTGGCATTTTCCTGCAATTCACTGGTGTCACAAATTTATGAAACGTACAAGTTTTATGCCTGTTCTCCACAGTCATAAACACTTGATTATGTGGAATCTCCCAGAGTTCTTGGCTTTTTTCCTTTTTTAAAAATTGGTGCATTTTGGTAGGAAAACAGATAAGCTTGAGCACTAAATCCATCTACAAGTATTTTGTAAGACTACAGTAAAAGTTGTATTTTGCAATAACATTAATGGAGCAATGTATACCAACATATCTGCATGCATTTTTCTTTCACAAGCACATTACTCATTGTTGATCCAACTGCTGAAGAAGAAGATTTAGCAACTGGAACAGTAACCATTGTAACTGATGAAGAAGGCAGACTGTGTTCTGTCCATAAACCAGGTACTTCTAAATTTACTACAAAGAAACCTATGGAGATGATAATGTTAGGTCAAGAAAAGATTACGTACCTGCCTTGCTTCATGAGATGCGGGTGCTTTATGGAAACAGTGTCTGTTTGAATAGTCATTAAATTACTTGCTCGTGAAAGGAGTTTTAAGATGGTGGCATGACTAAAGTTCAAAAAGCAGTCACGGCTTGACCTACATACAGCAGAGGACAAATTTTGGGCTTGTCTCCTGTTACAGCTCTGTTGTTTCCATTATCTTTGCCTGAAGCTAGGGCTGGGAAAGCTGTATGCTCCCCAGGTGAAAGGTGCTGGTTTTGACAATTACTGTATTAATATTCATATTTGGAAATCACAGTTAGATACATGTAACTGAAGTATAAGTAGAAAATCGTATTGTTCCCTTCGATGTTTAGGTGGAAGTCCTCTTACAGGAGCCAAGCTTCAGGACTGTATCACCAGAGCAATTACAAGACACAAAGAAGTAAAGAAGCTGATAGACAAAGTAATAAAAAGTATAACGCCCAAGTGAACAAAAAGAGAGCTCTTTTCAAAAATGGATTTGTAAAAATTGTATTTGTTACAGTGTTCACAAACCTTTTATACTAAATAAACAAATACCAATACTACATTTACAAAGTTCATTTTTTCTAAAATGTTTTTTACCCTTTTTCTATGTACAATGCTGTTGAGTGGTAAAAAATACAAGATAAAACATTCTGTTAAAAAATTAGGTGACTTGAGGAAACCAGATTCTAGCCACTTTATAGATGAAATTTCTAAGTTCTGTAAGGCTGGCTTCCAAAATCAGTTCATTTCTTTTAGTGTAATGTCAAAAGTTCATTTTCCCACCAGTAATATAAAACACCAATTTAATTTTAAGCCTTCTCCTTAATAATCTAAAAAACCCCCCCTTTGAATCAATTTTTTTTGGGGGGAGGCAAGTCTCATGATTTTGGAGGGGCCGGTGTGCCTCTTTTCCTTTTACTTTTTGAGTGGCTGCCTGAATGCTGTTGATGATGCAGGTGAGCTGCTTGTGCTGCTGCCGCTGCCATAGCCATTTGATGCTGCAAGAATCGCAACTGCTGCCATGAAGGAGAAGGGAGAAAAAGCTTGTTAGTGTTGACTATAAAGCTTTCACATCAGGAAGAATGAAGCGGGGCGGGGAAAGAAAGAAAAAAATGAGGAAGCACCAGATTGACAAAAGGAACACACCATGTACTGGGGCAGTGGGTACAGTCAAGCAGCACCAGTGGCACAGAAGCCTGCTGAGGGCACAAGCTAACATTTTACATGTGTATGTGCACAGCTTTGTTTCTTTGCCCTTTCTCTTCATTGCAGGAACTGCAGTAACTCAGCAACTTCACTGAGTGTTTGGGTTACACAGTACATTTTTAACATGATGCCTTCTCGGTGTATGCATCGTTTGAATTTTCTGAATGTATTACAAAGAGGAGACTGTGTGCTAAAAAAATACTAAAATATTTTCATGAAGCATCTGAATGCTAAAGGAATGCTTTGCAGAGCTCTTGCTTCCATGTACTGACTGTAGCAGTGCTACATTTGAATTTCCAGGTGCTTACATCCATGCCATTTTGAAATCTATTGGCACCTGGCATAGTATTTAGATATGTGCCACAAGCACCCCTTCAATGTTTGCAAATCAGGAAGGTGGAGGGCTTAAACAAATAAAAATAAATTCAGTGCTCCAAGCTGAGAGAACCACACATTTCAGGTCTTGCATGACAGTTTGCCAAATACATGTTGGTTTTGTTGTTGGTTTTTTTTTCCAATTTGTGAGACCATAACTGCATTAGTTAAAAAGAGAGCCAAAAGGGCAATATTTTTGATTTTGGAGCCAAGAATTGTATTTTTAATTTTTTTTTTTTTAAACACAGTCAGAGTGAAGTTGCTGGATTACTTGTATCTGTTGCTGCTGCTGCTGCAAGGCTTGTTGTTGTTGCTGTTGCAAGGCAGAAGAGAGCTGGAGTCTCTGCTGAGGAAGGCTTTGCCCAGGTCTGTTCACGGCAGAGCCAAGCTGAGACAACACTGAGAAAGGAGAAGGGGAAAGCAGGCAGGTCAAAGAGGTCAGGTTGAGTTGGTCAGGGGAGGAAGACATAGGAATACAGTGTAACAGGAAAGGGGGATCAATAGAATTAGTGTCAGAGTCACATTGGAAACACTGCAGAATAAAGTATACATGATATACATACTCTGTTAGTTAGAACATAATTAGATTATGAAGTGCTTGTGGAGACACAAAGGTTTCTCACACTGGATGTTAAGCACACAGTTAAAGAAACATTCCTTAATGAAGTCTGGCATGAAGTTCCCTGCATTTTCATTTTGTCTTAAGTGTAGCTTACTTTCGTGTGATACTATCAATTGACAGCACTTAACTGCCAAACAAAGCAGAGAAGTGCATGCTTTAGAAGTCAAGTATTTCTCATATAAGTCATGTGCTGATAATAAACAGTAAATCATTCTGATCTAACATAAGACTTCCTTAAGACCAAACTTCATTTCAGTGTGAATTTATCAACATAAACACTTAGCTACAAAAGGAGGCTCAGCAAGCACATACCTGTGGCTTGAGGTTGCATAAAATTCCCTACTCCAGTCAGGTTAATTACAGCAGCTTGTTGGGCAGATAATGCCTGATCTTGATTGGATGGACCTTGGTCAGACCCCTAGCAAAAATGAAAAGCTTGATCCTTATTACCAAACCTTCGTATTAACGAATAAGCAAATAAAGCCAGTGTGAAGGCAAACTTCTGAAGTGCCATTTAAAAACATTTAATGCTATGTCATCCAGTGCGTGTAGATACAGGCTATAATGTAGTCACTAACAGGAGAACAAACAGATATTGAACACCCCAAAACAGCTTTGTTTTGGCAGAAATGGTGTTGCTCCTGTTACCCAGCAGAAGTCCCACGTAGTTGTCAATTTCTCTGCAGTCTAGCAGAGACTACACTTTTTGGTTGTAATCTTATGACAATTTCCTGTCCCACTCCCAGCCCCAAAGTCTTCAGGGGACCCCTGAAATCATCCATGTGCAAAGGTCCTAATCAATCAAACTGTGCAAAGCCTGACACACTCCCATGTTCATACTGTGCCACACACTCCGTAGTTTCATAAAAATACAAAACCTGCTTTTAAAATTACATTTTCAGAACAGAGTAGTTTTCACAGTAATCACTTAAAAGGAATTAGTGTAGTCTGACCTAGTGTCTCCTGAAGTCAAAGGGTGCTGAATTATGACCTCTTCTAGAATTTAAATTATGCATTGATTTATAACACAGGGAAATAAAGCATTATATGCACAAATCAAGAAAACTGCATGGCTTATCAGTCAGAAAAAAGCTGGTGCAGTCCAGGAGTTGCAATCCTTCTTTACCATTACATTATAATGCCCCTAAGATCTAGGAAAAGCAGACCAAAAGATTGCTCGTTGAGACATCATCACCTCCATGATGACTTAAGAGTCATAGAACCACCGTGTGGGGAAGACCCCTAAGTATGAGATGAGAATGCATATTTATATTTTGTTGGTAGCACAGAAAATTGTTGTTCTTTTTGGGCCTACGTTTTTTCCACTAAGCACCGTGAGCACATTTTAGTCAACGACCTCCTACTCTATGATGCAAGGTATGAGAGAAGTTCCTTAGGGCAATTTAACCAATGCAGAGATTGATTTTCTCCAGAAGAACTTTCTGCCACAAGGACTATGCTTACATCAGCCTTTTTGTAAATGCCCTTGATGTTCAATGTCCAGAAAATAAAACCCAACAGTACGAGGTCACATGATTTTTTTTTTTTTAGTAACTCAACTACTAAATGGCATTCAGAGATCTGTATGCAGAGAACAAATCTGAAACTTTCCCATTAAACTGTCCCACAATCCAGAACAAGGCCTGTGGCACAGGAGGCTATATATCATAAAACATTTGAAAGAGGCATCTTATTTATGAACAGTCTACAGTAGCACAAGTGAAATTATGACAAACTTGAGTATCCAGTAAAGAGTATTTGCTAAGCAGAAGGCTTGCATGTCTGGGAAGATGAACACAAAAGCAGAGCACCTAGTTTTCCCAAACTGCTGCATCAATGTCAGTTAGGATTTTTAAGTATTGACCTGGTACCTGCACCTTAGGATTTTTAAGGTGCAACTGACCACTCAAAATTTGTCATTTTGAGGACAGATTGGTCTCTATCAAGACTTTAGACTCCCTAAGTGATTAAAGCCTTTAACACTAATGACAGGGAGCAGTAGAGCAAATGTTTTAAGATTACAGCTTTAAAGACAACTGTTACTTCCTTTGGTGCAAAGAAAATTCTGTTGAACTACAGCAGTGAGGGTTGTAAGCCAACTCACAGTAGTGTCAGTAACAAGTTTTAGTTACTCTGTAATAACCCTGACTGCATTTTTACTTTGTTCATCTGATGTATCTGTTAGTTATGATAAACATAGCACTAAGCTGCTTTTACACCACTCATACAGTGGGGCTGGCTCTCTTCATGCCAGAGTTAGACAATGCTCAGCCAGTTGTTTTGTTACAGCTTTTCTATATGGGATATAAATAAAGGAGTATAACCCAGCTCCAGCCACAGCAACAGAGCTACTGCAGTCTTTGCTGTTTGAGAAGGTTTAGGAGGAAGGGTTTCCTCCCCCTCTGCTTCACATCTATTGGATAATGGCTCATTTACTTGTGGAGATGGGGAGAATAGGAGAAACTGTTTCATCCATGCACCCCAGACTAAGGGCTGTTAGCACACACCTGTTCTCCCTGCTGCTGAGGACTACAGGTTGTAGGCTGCTGAGATTGCTGCTGTGGAGAAAACTGTGACAGCTGCTGTTGGAGTGGGTTAAAAATAAGTGAACCACCTGGAAGCTGTTGAAGATTAAAAACAAAAGGCATAATTCAATCAAACTGCTGAGTTTCCCACTGTTCTAGGATGAACATAGTATTGATAGTGATGTACTTCCTAGAGGCTTGGTTTTTGTTTTGTAATTCCTTTAAAATCAATCAGTTTACAATTGTTGCTGTTTGTGAAAAAGCCTCATGCTCTGAAAACAAACTTGCATGAACTTATAGCAAGATATTTCCATTAAAAAATACATTTTAGTTATTTTAATTAAAATGGCAGATACTGTACTGATACTGGAAAGGCAAATGCCAGTCTTCAAAAGCACTATATATAACTTCCACTTTCAAAATATTCCACTGAATTTTAATAGATAGTGAAACGGCCTTGAGTCCTCTCCCTTACCCCAGCTTTAATTGCACTTATTTCAGCCAAATTGTTCTTGGTTTATATGAGTGGCAGAGCTAGCTTGAAAGGATGTCCTTCAACATGGAATCACTCGAATACAAGCATTTAATTCTACGGAAGAGCTCTAGTCTGGTGTAACTGCCTCCTGTGCCTGCCCTTTTCCATGTTTCTGGAGTGTGTACAGGAGTGGGAAGAGGAAGTAGCAAAGGTGGTAATAATTTTTTGAAGCATGGTGCAAGCATATGTGGAACACTGAAGCTGCAATTGTGCACCTGCATCTGGCAGCTGACTTCAAGGTCCGGGAACTCCACTCAGTCCCACAAACAGTCCCTGTTCCGCTTTTAAATGCAGCTGTGACATAACAAACAACGTCTGCTCATGTTCGTGTGTATGCTCAGTGCAAAGAAAGCATTTACAGACCTTCTAAACTCCCTACCTTACATGAACTTCCATTTCCATGACCAGAAGGTCTTTAAACCTATTACTGCAGCTACCTGTGCATGCTGAGCTTGGCTTTCAGGCATTCTATGTGTAACCTCTGAGTGATTCTACTACACTCTTTTGTACAGTATAATTGTAACTTTAGTATAAAGAATGATCTGCAATGAAAGCTTAGGCAAATCCTGAAAGATTGTATTTTAGGATTAATCTTTTGAATCCGAATGTCAGCATCTTTGGATTGTTACTGAGAATTATGTGCTTTGTTCTGAGCTAGGAATATAACTTCCACCTGGTATCTCTATGGAAGTAGTCTTTTCTCTTATTCTAAGCCTTTTAAATAAGCAATTAAGATTTGCAGTAAATGGTCTGACCAACTGGCTCCAAAGATCTGTGCGGGGCAGTGCAGTAAGCAGCACTAAGCAGGTCTCCACAGAAAGACATGAAATTATTATTATTGTGTCCGAGTATATCAATTACCTGTAGAAGATTTAAGGGCCGAAGATTTGATGTATTTTTCAAACCAAATGGGCTGCCTGTTAAAGAAAACATCTTTTTATTAGTAATGAGTCTTTACTCAGTTGTATTTGTGCTTTGCAATACACCTTTCCACTGGGACTATTTCTAAACATTTGGAAGTCGGAAAACTGGCAAGTGTAAATTTCATTCTTAATACAATGCTGCATTTTCCATAATGCAGTTCATAGTTATTCAGACTCAAAGCGCAAAAGAGCTGACTAAATGAAAAGAAATCTGTATCACTACTAACCACTGTACCCTGTGACCTATAATCTGTTAATGCATTTACACAAAGGTGATTGTGGAGAACACCACAGCAGTTATTTTTCAGTGATCCTTCTTCTGTCTTTAAAAAGTTTTACTGTTTGTGCAGTAAATCCAAAAAAATCCAAGGGCTCAATGAAGTAATACACTCTTATCAACCTTTAACAGAAAACAATCCCACCCCAAATCTGAGCAACGCTCCACTAAGACAGCAGCTATCAAACGGAAGCCCTGGAGGTCCTGCACAGACCCAGCTCAGCTCACCACTCGCATCTGTTGTGCGGGTGACAGCACAGCATGTAAAAATCTGTGACACCAAACTGGTAGAGGTTGATAGTGCTTGAAAGGACAGAACTAGACTAAAAGTGATCTTTGTGAATTGAAGAAATGGTCCAAAACTCAGTAACATTGATTTAAAAAAAGACAAATGACCAAGTACAAAATCATAACTAGCTTTGTGTCTATACAGCAAGAAAGGACATGAGAAGTTACAGTAAGTCACAAACATATCCAAATCATCCATATCACAAACTACAGAGCACACAAAAGAAAAGAACCTCTTCACACAGTTTACATTTATAAAATTCACTGTCACAAGATGCTGCAGAGATTCCAAAAATTAATGGATTCAAAAACCAATTAGATAAATCCACAGACTAGAAATCTAGCACAGGATATTAAGCACAAAGATCCATGTGGATATTCTTCAGCTGAGAAAGTCTCAAAGCTGTACATTGCCAGAAGAGGTACAGTTGTAGACAAGGGATGTTTCACTTCACACTTTTGCCTCATCTTATACTGTATCTCTCCTCAGTATCCTCTAATGGCAACTGTCAGAGACAGAATATAGACTGGATGGATTTTTGGCCTAAACCAGTAAAGCCAGTAAATTATGTTAAGGTAATGCTGTTGCAAAAAATACAGATAAAAAATAGGCAGACCTCATTTGGGGAAATGTTAACAGGAATGTTGTGAAAGAGATGAGATGCATTTATTCTGCTGTGCTCCACAGTGGTAAATCAGCCAAGCTCAGGCTTGTGTCCAGTTTTGGTTATCACATTTTAAGAAGGATGTAAGCAAATTGGACAGTCTAGAAAAGAGTGACAGGATTATGAAAGGTTTGAAAAATACGACCTATCAGAAAGAGAAGACAAATGTGGGACATGACAGCATGTTTGATACTTAGAAGGTAAAGAGAAAGAGTGAACAACTATTTTTCACGTCTGAAAGGTATAGGAGAAAAAAAAATTGCAATTCAGGAGATGCACTGTAATTAGGAGGAAACATTTTGCATGGATAATGAACCACTCCACACAGCTACTGAAGAAGATTGGAATCTTTTTTAGTGAAGGTATTTAAAGACAGTTTAGATAAACATTGGTTCAGTGTGGTTTAGACAGATTTGACTGTCTTAGCACAAGGGACAGGTATCTTGAAGTCTTTTACCCTTCTCATTCTATAATCATACATTAGATTTTTTTTCTTTATTATATGTTCAGAAAAAATAAACTGATACTTTAAATTGTGCTTTTAAGATTTATATAGTTGCATTTGAAGGCAGTAAGGAACTACTTAACTGTTGTACAAGAATAAAGTAGTACCAGGGCCAGAATAAAATGCCCCATACATTTAAAAAGTGAGGCCTCTAAGTTCAATCATGCCTTTTTTTTTGGCATCAAAAATTGCATTTGAATTTGGAGTTTCTCTCAAACTTCTTACTGAGCACACCAAACAATCCAGGTTTTGACTATGTATCCCCAGCCTAGCTCACCAAAAACCATCTTCAAACAATCTCCAACACAGCCTACACCTTGAATGCAAAAGCATGTTTGTTGTTCCTGAGCTCCAGCCATCAAATACACAACCTCTTCACACAATGGCCACTTCAGTCCATTTTCCTCACAAAATGTTTTCACACTGTCCCTGTCTGAAGGGTGGCTTTTCCACTCAGTCACACTGACCTGCTTGAGAGGCAGACTGCATTGCAGCGGGCAGCGCACTTGGTACCAGACCTCCTGGGGGTAAAATGCCACTCAGATTTATACCTGCAGGGGCTATGGCACCAGTGTTGCACCCCAACATAGGGTTTGAACCACTCATCAGTGACTGTGCTCCACTGTAGAAGAGGAAAGACAACACATCAAACCCAAGTGGCACAAGTAAACCTGAATAACTAAATTTTTGCCCTCTGTCTTATGGCAAGTAAATCAGTTGCTTGCTGTAAATTATGCTATTATGGATAAATCTTAATAAAAATAGTTTTGCCCAGAGCATAACAAATACATTCCATATTATTGGCATATACAGGTTTTTTTCTTTTTTGCTATCAACTGAGGAAAACAAACCACAAGTGGTCCTTTTATTCTAGAAATATTAAAAGATCTTCAGAATGGTTGTACTATCATAAAAGGAACAGGTTTGCATTCTCTTTTTGCCCTATTAAAAATGTCTCTAATTTATCAACAGTGACCAACTGCTGAACACCTTAGCTGGATAATTTAAATGTCTGATACCTGCATTGAAGCACACTATGTGTCTTACACTGACCATCGTAATCGTAGAATTTTCCTTAGTCTAAAAAGCAGTTTATGTTATACCATACAATCTATTCTTGACAGCATTTATTATTTTCTTCAAACCACAAAATGAGTTTTAAGGATCAAAGACTATTTAACCTCAATGCTTTTTTAAGTTGATAGAAACAAATCTGTTCCCATTTTTCATTTAGATTGGTCTGCATATGATGTTCTACCTCCTCTCTGATTAATAAAAAAAGTTTTCAAACTTATAGAGCAAAACTTCAGAAATCACTTAAATTGAGATACAGCCTTAAGAAATGAACCTATATGACTCCAAAAAGATGAAAGCAATAAAGGCCTTTCTTAATATATCTTTTCAATATTCTAATAGTAGGTGACTTCTATTTGGGAAATGCAAATAGTTTCTAGTGGCTCTTCACTTTGTAATTACAAGGTGAATAATCTTTTTTGTATTGCAGATCCTGAAAAATATTTACCCTAATGGATGGTGGACAATCCTGGACCACACTCCCTCCCTCCCACCAACCAACCAACCCCCATGGCAAATTTAGAAACCATCATAACAAAAGACTTACCACACAGAGCCCACTACATTGATGAAGTTAAGTCCTGCAGGGTTTGCCATGACCTGGGTGGAGGTTGTTCCTGTAGTAATGGATGTTACCATGGTGGAAAGAGGAATGGTCATTACAGGCAGTGCCTGGCTCAGAGACATTTGCTGCTGAGCAAATGGGGTTAACAAAGTGGGCTGAGGGGTGAAGCCTGAATCTTGGGGAGTAGGGGTGGCAGAAGGGGTAATAGGAGTTGAGCTCTGAGCATCAGGAGGGTGTGGGGTCGATGAAGGGGTGTTGGTTGGAGTAGGAGTAGATGGTTTAGGAGTTCCAGACCCTGCTCATTGAGAAAAATAAAAAGTGCTAGTTTGTTATAAAAGGCCAGTCCTTTTTGTATAATAAGGTTAATGGAATCTTACTTAGCACTGACAATTTCTTCCGTTTTTTAGACTGCAAGTGTTAATTTCTACACAACACAAGTGTTGCAGCACACACTCATTGTTAAGGATGCAGTATAATCACAAAGAAAACCCATTCTCCATGCTTCATTCCTTGTGGCATACACCAATTTCTATTTTCCTTTAAGGCTTCCATAATTTATCGTACATTAAGTTGTAATTCTATTCAGGAATACTTAAAATAATTTCTTAGTGACCATTTTAACCTAATTAATGTTTGTCCTAAACAGTAAAACAAGTAGTATCCATGTACTGCCTGCACAATAGCATCGTGTTAAAAACATATGGAAAACAAGAGAGCCAGCAAAAACATGTACTATTTCAATAATCCTGGGGCTGATCTAAATTTCATCAGATAGTCAAACAGCCACTTGCCAAATATCGACCAAATAAAAAGCAATTAATTAATATTTAAGAACCAGAGGATAATACTGCATCTTTAAAAGCTACTGTGTAATTCCCTCTGCTTAAATGTAGCACATACAGCTGTATTTGTTGTGGATGCAGTAGGCAAAGTCTATCAATAGAAAAACAAAACAAAACAAAACCCCCAAAAAGCTTGAGCTGTTTTTTGGTTTTCTTTTTTTTTTTAGCTTTCATGTCCTGCAGAAAGAAAGGAAATAAATATGAATGGTGACCAGAGCCTTAAAGTAACAACTGTGTGCAGCAGATTTACACAATTCATAATACTAACATAAAACCAGACTCAATATTTTGGAAGAAAACTTCCGTAAGTTTTCGTTTTTATCTTGTGCAAAACAAGAAGGCAGAAAAGTTACACCTTTTGAGCTACCCAGATTTTAAATTATTTAATGCAAAAAGCATATTATAATATCATGCAGGATACTGGAATGTGCAGTATACAATTATTCATAAAAAAACTGAGAAGCTGCAGCTATGGTTTCCTCTTTGTACAGATCTGTTCACGAAATGGCTCAAGACGCATACATGTTTTAGAAAATGTTTATGATCTACAGCTACGATTACAATGATCCTGTCAGTGTTAACGAAAATACTTTAACTAGGATGTCACTTCTGATTGAAATTTGCATTTTAACACCTGAGAATATGGTGCTATCATCAGCAGCATCACCACCACACTTGCAATCAGCAATGATTTGTAAAACAGTGTAGGAGTGTTTTTAAAAAATCATCTTATCGTTTATTGTATCATCACCTCGGGACTGATCAGATTATATACATACATAGATACACAACTGCACCAGCTCCTATAACATTTAAAAAACCAGATGCTTAAATTATGTAAAGGCAAATTGATCTAACATACTGTTTTTACACTGGAGGAAAAAAATCTACACTTTGGAATTTCATCTCATCACATCATCTACCAGCCTTTCATATATGAGGAGATCATGCTAATTGCATAAAATGTATTAAAACGTATACACAGAGGGTGCATACATATATATACAGAAAACGAACACAGTTACAATAAACATAAAATACATACAGTGAACAAGAGACCTGCCTAAAGCTGCACAACTTATACAATTTAGGGTACACTGTACACTTAAATTTCATCATTCCACAGGTTAAGAAGTTTATCTCAGGAAGCATTTATGCAAAAGCCTAAGATTTAATGGAGAATTTAGGTCGTGACTCACTTTGTGAAGAGCTCGCAGGAGACATGGCAGCTGGAGAGAGCATGCTAACTTGATTAAGATCCATAGATTGTTTCCGAGAAAGACCAGGAGGCTTAGAAGGAGGAGGTGGAGTTGGGGATTTTAGATGGCCACTTGACTGTTGTGAACTAAAAATATTACCTGAAAAAGCATAATTAAAATACATTACTATTCTGTGAGTACGTGTTAACTTGAATATTAGGATACAATTTTGTGAACAATATAATCAGAGATTAAAAAAAAAAAAACCACCAAAAACCATGCTCTTATCACAGATAAGATGCTGGTATTTTTTTATTAAATCTTTACTAAAGAGATATCCTGTCATTTTACAACAGGCAGAACATATTAAAATTAGACGCTTGAGTCAAAAAATAATTACCTGAAGAGCTACTTCCTGAACTTGACGGTAATTTGATAGGAGGAGGTCGGTGTTTTACACCTTTCCCCAGTACTGAAGACTGAACAGAGCCTGATACACTTTCTGGCTGCTGGGAGGAAAGAGAAATTAACACTACCACAGCAATGATGAGAGCTTCCACATAGTTGACAGAAAAGACAATTCAATTGATTTGTGTTAAGGCTTCTCAGAACTACAACAAAATTCCTTTCAGACATTTCAGATGAGCTCTCTTTAGATAAAGTGTTTACCACCAAGAAGCACCACGAAAGTGCTGGTAAAAATTTAAACTGAGCAAAGAAATAAGTAAAATAATGAAAGAGTTTCACTTTTCTCCATAATTCTGAAATTCTTCGTAGTAATTTTCACAAATGCAAAAGTGACAAATACACTTGAAATAATAGAACATTTAGGTTTTACTTGAAAAATTACATTATTTAATTCATTCATTCTGTATATACCTGCCATTTTCAACCAAGACAGACTTAAAGAACAGGATCAGAATTCTTCATTCTGGGAGCAGGATTTCAAGTAAGTTCAGGAAAATCCTGAATGCAGAGAAATCAAGACACATTTCCCCACTGGCTTCAGTGGGACCAGAACTTCATATTTTTAGAGAAGATGCAGCCTTTTTGTTTGTTCTTACAACCTAATTATCAGGTTGTCTGAACATAAATCTACTTCAGCTACTCGAGTCTGTAGTTCTCAGTCACTCACAACAGACCCTAAATCCACTATTCCAATAGCTGACACTGTCAAAATACTCAACAGTGAAACACATTCACAGTTACAGTCTATGTGTTTTTACCTATAAAGCAGGTATCCATAAACGAAAGTAATGTCTACACAAACATACAGTTCATAAACTGCTGAAATTAGGAAATGAGGCTGGCAATATAGTGAATGGAATATTTCAATACTCCAGCCTCAATTAGATGTGCATGAGCTACGAAATCAGAGCATTGTGCAGAATCACCCATTTTGGTGAGCTTAGCTTCCACTGATTCTTAGTAATAAGAGACAGTCCCTCTACATGTTTCTAATTGCTTGCTTATAAAAAAGAATCCTTTGAGGAAAATTCTGAGGACTACCTTTCTTTTCTTCTATTAAAATCTGCTTTCTTGATTTTGAAAATAAAGACCAACGCCCCATTCCATTGATGACTAAATCATTAAATACAGTAACCTGAGTAACTCTGCTCCAGCTTTTGGTGGGGGCTTGGAAAGGCACACAAGTTGACTTCCACAAGTACCCTTCCACCCCAATTATTATATGATTTTAATGTATATACACACACGTGCATGTACACGCCTGTATGTGTGCACTTATAGAGAGAAATATTCATATCCCTTTCTTCAACTGCTGGCCTTGGAATGCTGCTGGTCTGGCTGACAACAGGAACTACCTCTCTCAGAGAAGCACTGTTGAAGTTCATAGGTAGGTATTTAGGGGAAAGATGTCACAAAGGAAATACCCCAGCAGATACAAATTTGGTTTACTAGCTGGAGCATAACATACAGCTCACTGCTAAAGTACTGACTCTGACCAAAAAAAGCCAGAAGCAGCAAGTAAAACACAAGGCAATGCCAAGAGCCAGGAAAAGCTGGGAATGCAAGAATTTATACTGGAGATGTAGAAATGTGTGCGCATGTAAACATACACACTTTAAAGTTGTTGGGGCTTGTGTTTTGGAGGTTTTTTGGTGTTGTTTTTTGTCTGTTTGGGTTTTTTTTTCTTTTTACTTGAGGTTTTTTTGGCCTTTGTTTTTGTTTGTTTTGGGGTTTTTTTAAGTTTTCCTCTTCAAATTGAAGAGAAAATAATTTGAATTTCTAAAAGGTAAAAGAAGTTCAGCTACTCCATCTGCTTCTGTGTTTACTGACCTGCAAAACAAGACACACAGCTGCATTTTACTATACTGCTCTATGAAAGTTTCATCTGAACAGGGGAAAATGCTAAAACAAAACTCTGGAGCTAACTACATGCTACACAGCAACGCCCCCCACCCCTCAAAACAGCTAAAAGACAACATTTGAACATTGAAAACATAAATGTTTTCCACTAACTTTTCCAATATACTCACATTGAATGATCATGACCATAACGCATTTAAAAATTCATTCAGGATGACATTTTTAGGTTATTTTACTGTTAAATGTGGATAGCAAAAATTATTCTAATAATTCAATAACTAAGGGCAAATAAAAGAGATGTTTAACTTGATAAACTCACTTCCATTTCCTTCCCTGGAGAAAGATGACTGACTGATCCACTTGAATTATGAAACATTTTCACAGTACATTTAGCTTCATTTTGCACTAACTCCTGGTACTGGTTCACCACCCTGAAACAAACAATGAGGACATAAAAAGATTAACAACTTCGAACTTCTAAAGTAGATACATATAGATAAACACACAATTGTATATGTTATAGTCATATATTTTATATATTATGTAAGCATATCTCTATATAACATAGAGATGCACATATAAAAAACATATTTATAGCTCTTTGTATCTTTCTACATTATATTCCTGAGCTCTTAGATTTATTCCATTTTAACTTTTAATCTCTTTTTTTTTCTAATGCAAAATACAGTGTGAGAAACACTCTACTGGAGGAATATGGAAAACAATAGACAGAACAGTTCCATTCCCAAAAGCAACTGCAGATCTTTGGGATGTCAGTCAATGGGGATCCCATTCCCCCTTTATTACAGAGGTCCAGAATATTTTTATAAAACTGTCTCTTCTGCTTATGCTGCCTGTGGAACAGCTGACCCTCCTTTAGCTTGAGGTCTATGTCAGGTGAGGAGTCTAAATGCAAGGGCTGAACAATCACTCCTCTGTGAACATTATGACAAACATTTGATAAAGCGTCAGGCAAACAAGTTTAAAATACTGTTCTATCAAAATGAATCAAATACTACATCTCTACTAATCTAAGACAAACAAGTTGAGGGGATACTGTTTCACAAAGATGAGCAGAATATACTAAGTGACCTTGAAATATCAAGCTGAAGTGTTGTGGTCACTTAGACTCTGGCAGACTAGACCTCAGTGAAAACCTGCTGGAATAAATCCATTACCTCACACACCTAAATGTGATGAAATACACTTTATTTTGATTTAGCCCTGCTTCAGTCATATGCTGTTACCTGACTAATGCAGACATAAGCAAGGGCCCCGACACACACAACAGAGGAAAGGGGGCAGTGTACCTTTTTTAGCAATTAGATTTTAGACTGACTCAAAATTACAGTGGAATTAGGGTAGCAAAATGCCATGTACTCGAAAAGGTCATCCTGCTCTCCTCTACTGTTTCTTCTTGTCCTTGTCCCTGAAACCGTGTGTCTCATTCTGACAAAAGGACTTGTGCAACCCAGTGATAAACATGATCAGGAAATCAATCCCAGTTAAAACTAGGCTCTTGTAACATTGTTTTATTTTTCAGCCAACCTCAGCACAAAGGAGGCAGGAGAGAATATAAGCAAAGAGTTTCTTAATCAAAATTACCTATTTAAAAAAACAACATTATTACTGATTTTTGATCAAATAGAAGACTCATTTCCCTGCCAGGCACATAAGGGCACAGGGGGATAAGAGCTATGGCACATACATCAGCTGGAGGTATCCTAAGGAGGCACAAAAACACAACTGGCTCTGACAGAGGTTGCTTTTTAATGGTTCTGTGCTCATATGCACAGGCAATCTAGGGTGATGCATGCCGACAAACATTTAAAAACCACTTACTTGGTGCCTCAGTTATCCCCAAATTGCTGCTCCTACTCATTCTACAACTAAAATATGCTGAAACACTGCTTTATTACTTGCTTCTCTAGGACAGCTGAATCAAGACATGCACAATGCACAAAACTAAGACGTATAAATCTTAAATCCTAGATTACACTTCAAATCACAAGTTCAAATGGACCATTTCCATCATTACTAATTTACCATACCAAATGTCAGGATGAAATTACTGCTAAGTGCTCTCAGAGTTCAGGTAGCATGACAAGCTGTACTCACGTATTTGATGTTCTCTATTCTTCCTTGCTTGTTAAACACAGAAACTACACACTATCCTACTTCTTGTTATGATGACTAATTCCTCTTCTTTTTCCTCATTTGTTCTGCATCTGTTTCCACAACCATAACACTGGCAGTCATAACTGCCAAAAAGGAACAAAACTTATTATTTGTCATCAATCCAAATAGCTGCACAAACTATATTAATTTACCTTTCAGCATCAGTCTTCGAACCAATAAGGAACCTAAAATGTAAAGTACATTTTCAGTCATGACTTGGAGTAAAAGAACATATTTTTATTACCACAAGGTTTCAAACAAATGGCAGTGCTGTGTTTTTTTCATACCTCCTCAAAATACAAATGATAATGTATCCATTCAATGGACTGGGTATCATTCAGTACTTGAAATACACGCTTGACTTCCTAACTATATATACAATAAACACACATGATCTAATATGGTCTCCTCTAACAGTAAATTACCTAAAAAGCAAAAGGCAGAACATAGAAGTTTTGGATTTTATATTAAAAAAAAAAATGTGAGTAACTGCTGCAGAATTATTGATGTAAAAAGGACAAAGGAAAAGTTAGGTATAAATCAACAACATACCAGTACACTCAGACTGAAATAAAAGTGTCCTGAGGGGATGTCAAAAACAGCCTTATGCATAATATTTTAACAAACATTCAGCTTCCATTGTTTGATTTTACTTAGCCAATTCCAATTCCCCGTGATTTTCCAGACCTCCTAAATCAGTATCTCTCTTTTGCATAACACTTATGGCTTGCAAACTTATTACTATGCTTTTAAACTTCACAGAACTTTCTCTTTCTCCAGCTCCAAAAAGAAAAAAACTATCAAAAAACCATTTTATTTTATTGAACAACAAAAATGTTTACTTCACCTTTCATTTCATATGGCAGTTTGCTAATGAGGAGTTATGCAAGTTTTGATGAACTTTAATTGTCAATGTCTTACCAATTATTTCCAAAACCCTCTCGGCATCTAAAACCTCTAAACTGATTTAATTCCCAGCCTTATTACAGGACTCTAAGTTAGCACTGTTGTTCAGGGAAGATCAGTACTAAGTATGTGTGCTGGTTTTGGCTGGGGTAGAGTTAATTATCTCCATGGTAGCTGATACAGGGCTGTTTGGGATTTGTGCTGAAAACAGTGTTGGTAATACACGCATGTTTTAGCTATTCCTGAGCAGTACCTACACAGGTCTTTTCCGTCTCTTATGAGCAAAGGGGCTGGGGTGTACAGGAAGTTGGGAAGTGATACTGCAAGGACAGCTGACCCCAAGTGACCCAAGGGGGGGATATTCCATACCATATGGCATCATGCTCAGCATATAAGGCCAGGGCAAAAAGGACAAGAGGGGTGGGGGAAGCATTTAGAGAGAAGGCGTTTGTCTTTTCAAGTAACCATCAGGTGTGATGGGGCCCTGCCCTCCTGGAGACAGGAAAACACCACCTGCCCGTGGGAAGTGGTGAATGAATTCCTTGTTTTGCTTTGCTTGCATGCGTGGCTTTTCCTTTACCTATTAAACTGTATTTATCTCAACCCATATGGTTTCTCACTTTTACCCTTGCTCTTCTGTCCCCCATCCCACCAGGCAGGCGGGGGGAGGAGGGAGCAAGTGCTTGCATGGTGCTTAGCTGCCAGCTGGGGTTAAACCACAACAGTATGGAAACAAACAGGAAATAGCTCAAGTCTAGGGATAAAATATTCTTAATACTTAATACTTTAAAGATTTTCATAAAATTAAGAGAATGATCACATACTAGATGATAAAAATAACTCTCATTAGCAGAACTAAAAAGTTTGCTCAGTCTCACTGCTCCTTGCCTTACTGAAATTTATAGGCTCTACTCTGCTGCACAGGTTCCTCCACACAAATAATCTGGTACCATACAACAAAAAGAGAACAGAGAATCTTTGTAGAATCACAGCCAAAACCAGCATATTCCACACAATTCAAAATTATGAAGCTTCTTAGAAGCTCATGTTTTTCTTCATTTATTTAGTTTAACTGGATCTAAGAGTAAACAGAATATAGTCAAGCCTTATGCTTTCATAGCATCAAGCAAATTTTGAGAACAATTAAAATTCTGAGTATCACCAAAAAAGAGCGCAGCAACAATGTCTTATGGTGTCTCCACAATTTGCATGATTGATTTGCTGGTAGTCTTATTTTCCCCTCAATGTATCTTTAATGTAAAAGAATGTACTAATTTAACACGAAAGCACATTTGAAATACGATGGTTGCTTGTACACATTTTGTTTTGGTTTGGGGTTTTTTTGTTAAAAAATCTTAAATCAGACATCTAGGTCTAGAGTATTTTTATGACTGAAAATGGTAAGTAATGTTTGTTTTCCTTCACCTATTGGATCACAGCATAGTTTAAAAAAGAACATGTAACTTACTGTGATGGAGTTAATAGGTTGTCATTTTCCTCATCACCTTTGAGTGTCTGAATTTTACCATAGTACAAGGGATTGCCAAGAGACTGAAAAATGGTCAGTTTTGTTTTTTGAAGCTGATTACCAACTTCACATTCAAACACATAATCATCCTTCATTTCCTAAAAAGACAAAATGACCTAGTAAGTCTTGAACAAGCGTTAGCCGAAACAGAGAGTAAAACAGACCAGCTCTATATACAATATAGAGTAAGAAACATTCTATAAGTAACTCTGAAAGTAAGTAACAATCCACAGAAGGGGTGCATTATCAAAAATGAAAGTGATTCCAGAAGTTATATTAACAGGATGAGAGGAAAAAGAGTTTAGTGTCTCTTAAGAATACAAAGATATTGCAAACCCCAAACAATCATGTTAGACGTGGAAAAGCAGACTGAGTAAACATATATAGAAACAGTTTTAAATGAATTATGACAATGCAAAAAACGTTCAGAGTAAAGTGTTGGAACTGAACATTAAGTTCTGTGGGAAAGTATTACTTTTTTCTAATATGGAACTACAAAGATCCTATGATACATGCTGCTAATAAAGATAGTACCTTGCCTCTGAAATTATAAAAAATTAATCAATTATTTATGTCTGATTATATTAAATTACTACTTCTGATCAAATCACGTAGTTTGTGCCAAAAATCTTAAGGTTCAACTTAAACATTGCAGAAAGAAGTTTTTGTAAGAGGCATTTAATATTAATCTCTTCCAAAATTTAACATTTTGATTTCAATAAAGCTCCTTTTCATCAGCCTTTGAGTGTCTGAGTAAAGAAAGCAATTTGTTGTGCAAAGTACTGCTCCTTGTAAATTATTATCCTTTCTTTAGTACAAGCTGCTTATCCTTGTATTTCTGGAAAATCTGAGGAAATCAGACTGATTACATACTTGCTTTACTGTATAAAATTACAAGTATCTCTGGAAATCTTCCCATGTGTCTCTGTAACACATGGAAGATTAATTAAATTGGGGGAGGGAAGATTATTCCACATTACGCTGATTTCATTGAAATAAGAGGCATTTTAACTAGAGACAGTGAAGTTTGGCCAAAGGTCTAAACTACTCACGTGTGCTGGCCAGACAGTTGGTTGTGAGTCATCAGACTTGATAGACTTTTCCACTTTGGCGTATTTTTCCACCTTAAAGAAAATAGAGAGATCAGAAAAGAAAGAATTCCCTATGTTATGAATTCAGAGAAACTTAACTGAAGAACCTTCAGAACTTTACATTTATAGCGTTACACCATATTTGCTATGTTAAACTTAACGAAAGAGTGAAACATGGTTTCAGACTACAGAATGAAATCATTGCCTGCAATGTGGAATGGTTAAGTAATTTCACAATAACAGTAATTCCTAAAGCCTCTGATTAAGTCAGGTACAACACAGTTGAAGTGAAAAGAGAGGTTTGTTTTCTAAAAACTTACACTGTCATTTCATGTGTAATTCGCATTCTTGCCAGCCCTGTGATGTCCAAAGCTACAGTCTTGTCTAGTCTACAGCCTTTTAAAAAAATCTCAGTATACTAGAGAAGACTTGTGGAAAGGGACCTGGGAGTCCTGGTTGGTGGCAAGTCAAATCTGAGTCAGCAGTGCCCTGGCAGCCAGGAGGGCCAAGCATGTCCTGGGATACATCAGGCACAGCATCGCCAGCCGGGCAAGGAAGGGGATTGTCCCGCTCTGCTCTGCTCTGCACTGGGGCAGCCTCACCTCGAGTCCTGGGGGCAGTTTTGGGTGCCACAATGTAAGAAGGATATCAAGTTACTAGAGAGTGCTCAAAGGAGGGCCACGAGGATGGTGAAGGTTCTGGAGGGGAAGCCATATGAGGAGCAGCTGAGGTCACTTGGTCTGTTCAGCCTGGAGGAGACTGCGGGGAGAGCTCATTGCAGTTACAGCTTCCTTGTGAGGGGAAGAGGAGGAGCAGGCACTGATCTCTTCTCTGTAGTGATTAGTGACAGGACCTGAGGGAATGGCCTGAACTTGTGTCAGGGGAGGTTTAAGCCAGATATTAGGACAAGGTTCTTCACCCAGAGGGTGGTTGGGCACTGGAACAGGCTCCCCAGCATCAAGCAGGCCACAGTATCAAGCCTGAGTTCAAAAAGTGTTCAGACAATTACGGTATGATTTTGGGGGTCGTCCTGTCCTGGACTTGATGATCCTTGTTGGTCCCTTCCAGCTCAGGATATTCTGTCAGTCCCTTCTGTACACTAGTAGTATGTGTTTTAGCAGTGCCAGCAACTAAGAATATGAATGTCCCTGAGAGAAAAATGCACACAGAGTGAACAAAAGAACTCTCAACTAGAATTCTCTGTATAAAATTTAAAACTGTTCAAAATATTAATGTCCCATAGTTTAACATATCAAAAGAGAGGAATTTCTACCAGGATGAAAAGTGACTAATTTTTAAATAACCTACAAACCAGATTTGGTTTTCTGGTTTTCATACTATCAGACACCTTCAAATACACATGTGCTTATTGAGCCCACAGAAGAACAATACTAACAATTTGTTTGTACTGATTACTTCACCCAAACTACTCTGTTACAATTGCAACACATTACAGTGTGGCATAACTTGTGTTTATACCTTATGGTACAGAAAAGTAATTGTAAATGTTAAAGTCACTCCCCTTTTTTAAAAGTCATTCTTTGATACTGGTTACTTCTTAGATACTTCTTCATATAATACAATTTCTAATAATTGCTAATTATACATAACAATTGGTGGTCTTACATCTACTTCAGAAGGAGCAGTCAAGTAGCAAGGGTTCTGTTTCCACATATCTACGCACTGGAAGATGAAAAAGCAGGATTAGTATATTAAAAACTTTAATTAAACAGTTAGAAGTATATTACATTACTTTTCAGAACACGTACATTTCCAGCTTTTGAAATTTTGAGGTCATACTGCTGGGCTGCTTTCCTCTCCTTCCTTTTCTGTAAGTAGTCAAGTAGTCTGAGCTGAGGTGGAGTTGAATAGTGAGCTACTTCTTGCTGTCTGTTCAGAGAGGACCTTGAGTACCTTTTGAAGCACCTATGGCGAAATGACACATAATGTTGTGAAACCATAAACATTAAATTCTCCACTGCCTGTGTACAAACACAGAAATATGCAGGGCACTGCTACTTACATTGAGACTAATAAGTTTTTAAATACTAGTTTGAAATTGCTTTTCTGGATTACACTGCACAACTACAAATCTTGATTATATTGATAAAATATACTTGTATTCTGTTCATCTGTTTCAGCACTAAGAATGGGGTTATTTTTAAAATGCATAATTTAAGTACATCATCAAAATGAGTAATTAAGAAGTTTCCAAGCTTAAAATATTTGTGTATTGTCATAGATTTCAGTTCCATCAAAAGATCTTGGTACTACTTATGTAACCATAAAGTTATAAAGACAGTAACTACCCTCTAGTCTTTGTTTCATGACAAACTCGTGGGTACAGTAATGCCATCCTGTACATTCATTTAACCACTTCTCCTATTTTTTTAGTGGAATATTTGTTGACCACCAGGTTTTAATTTCAAGGACAGTTTGATCAATTTTGTTAATATTTTTTTAGAAATTATCACTGGTTTGGCACTGGCATAGTATTTCAATGCAAATCCAGTTTTAAGTATCTCAGTAATTGTGACAGACCATTAATATGTTTCCTTTTTACAGAGTGAATGCAACTCTTGTGGCAGAACAAACATGTTGAACAAATGTTTCAGGTTTCTGTGTAAATAAAACAGGGCCCAACCATGCACAAAAGTGAAACAATTTCAACATTTTGTACATAGCGCATACCACATTATTTTAAATTTTTCCAAGATTCTTATATGCTTACACTTCTGTTTAGCCTGAATGTCAAACAGACGAGTAATTCCTTTCATTTGTTCATTCAGGATTAAACTTATACGTGACTTTTAACAAATTAGAGACCAATATGCAACATACTCATTTATATATTTTACATTACTGAGCTGCCATCTGACTGCTTACACACAATCTATGCAAAAAAAACCCCAAATCCAAACTGCAATATAACAGATTATGTTAAGAAAATATATACACTTTCCTTTGATACAAAAATAAGCATACTACAGTATCCACTAGTAACTGAAATATAATACAATATTGAGCACTTAAAAAATGATGTAATTTCTTGACTGTTTCTTACACATTCCTATTTAAGTAGGTATTACATACGAGGAGCTAAATTTTCACATAAAGCATTACTTGTATTTTTTTTGAAAACATGTTTCATACTGAAAACTACCGTTTCATGGGGCGAGTGTTCATCTTCTGCTTGTTGTACAGGAGTCTGTTTGTAGTACAGGTCACTGCTATTGAAGGATCAAGACACAAAGGCTCTGCTGTAGCCAAAATAAGTTGGCTCTCAAGTAGGAGTTTGTCCTCCTGTAATATACACAGCTATTAATAAATATAAAAATATGACAACTTTTACACTAGTTAAGTTCCTATATACCTATGCATGTGGAAAGTTCCTATATACCTATGCATGTGGACATTATCTTAGAAAAAACAGTAAAAAATTTATTAAACAAATAAAAAATTTTAATAAATTTTTCTTCTGTTGTGTATTTATGACATTTCTGAAAAGTTTTTAAATAACCTCTAACCTACCTGTGTCCATTTGTGGTTGTCACTTGTTATAGAATGCACATCACAAATTAAAGTCTGTGGAAAAAGACATAATGGTAATTAGCTTTCAACTGAATAGGACTCTTAATATATGTTCAGTAACAATGTATATCCAATCTAGGAACTAAAGTAACACTGAGAAATTACTCAAGGCTCTTCTTTACCTGCATTGTAGGTCGCAAAAGAATGTGCTTGCTTTGGTACGTTGGAGATTTCATGTTACCAGACTGCCTATAGTCACGTATTTCTGCTATGACACATCCACAATGGAAAATATTAACCTGGTTGAAAGAAAAACACCAGCTTTTGAATAAACAAATATTTACCAATCTGCCCCTGCCTCTACAAAGAAGTTTGTTATATAACATATAAAATTCAGTGAAACTATGTATAAAACTAATGACTAAGTTTTTCAGACCAGCAGTCTTTCCCATGTACCTAGATATACCAAAAATACAAGCTTCAAATGCAGCGTTTTCATATGTCAGCAATGCAGTTGTAAGAAATTCCCATGCCAAACATTCCATAATGACAAAGAACAAAGGAAATTTCGCTAGAGCAGAGTTGAAGATGTTTCACAGTCTTAATCATAGCAATCTCTCTTTTATCTCCTTCTCCTCAGTATTTACTACTTCTTTTTCCCTATATATCGATAAAATATTTATTTGGGGCATTAAATACTACAGTTTCATATGCACAAGTGTTTTATGTCTTGTGCTTACAATCACCTATGTGAAGCACTGAAAAAAATCAAGGCCTGTCTGGGTACCATACGTAAGTTCTTTTTGAAAACAAAAATTTCAAACCTGAGATTTTTCCAAAAGATCAACCAAAATAGGTGGTAGTTCCTCCGCATCCAAATATTCAAGCAGCTCTCCCTCCTCATAAGGCAGACGAATGGTCTCAGAATCTGAATTTAAACAAAACACATTACCTTTGCATTTCAAGTTCAAACATTAACAATGAGAAATCTAAAACAAACTTGCCACATGAAAAAGCATGGTTGGCAGAAACCTATCCACACAGACCATTCTTTTGCATAGTATTAATTTTTACATCCATTTCTGTTCCCAGAGCTTTATTTTGCTTTTACTGTGCTGGTTTTTGCTCCCAAGTGACATAATGAATGCTCTTATTGCATGACAGTACAAATGGCATGAAAATGTCACCAAACTGGAACACAAATGCCTTTCGACAGACCTAGACATGGGAAGCAGTGAAAGAAACAATCTGACAGAAGGAACCTGAAGTAAGAGAAACTTGGATATGCAGCTCCAGAAACTAAGGGGAAATAAGAGAATGGAAGGCTATCAAAAAGACTCCTATCTACAGATTTATGCTGTAGATAAACAGCTCAGAGCTTTATGTAAATTTTTAGTTCAAGTACAGTTGGTTGTTCTCCTTCCCCCCACCCACCCCTAGAACTATGTTGGAAGTAAAACAGTTAAATGTAAGCACCAACACATTCTAACAATTTATATAGCATTCTGAGTATTTTTTAAAAATTCATGAGAAAAATATTACCTGAACCATTTTTTCCCCTGAGCATGAGTGAATAACCCTCGTTTCCTGGATAAAGGTTCACCACCAGACATGACAACGTCTCCTGCATAACCAGCTTCTCAAGTAAATTCACATTTCGCCTCAGCTTCTGCTTTAAAAGTAAACATTGCTCATGAACATAATACTATGAAATAATTAGCAGAAATAAAAACAATTGCTAGAACATGATTTAGATTAATGACAAATTATACATCTAAACAAGCCCAGTTAAATTTAATTGTACTGTATGCAGCAGAGTGAACATATTATATATTATCACACATTCTTATACACACAGATTTTTGTAAAAATTCCCACTCATTTAAATTACAAACCCTAGAACTGGAAGTCCACAGACAACAGAGTTAATAAGAAAAACCCTATGCTACAATGTTGTAAATCTAGAGTGCACCGTTATTTTTATGACTTCTGTGAACATCATCAATCCAATACAACTTGTTTGATAATTACAACAAAATATTTAGTACTTTCATATATTCCTAACAGAAGAAGATATTTATCTCCAGGATTAAAATAATGAATTGGAGCATTTGGAAGCTTTCTTAATTGCATTTTCTTGTCTGTATTTGCTGAAATCTGATCCAGCAGCTGCAGACACTATTCCCTTATTTAACTGTAAAACTATCTTTTCAATGTATGTATAGCAGATTTTTATAATTAACTTAGTGTGTTTCAGAGACCACATATACATCCTACAAATCGAAGCATTTGAAATCCCCTTAGAACTTAAGACAATGAATCCTAAACTGCAGATAATTTTACAGCTTCTGGTTGGAGGCCACATTTCATCTCTGAATACCAGCTCTGGGTACAAGCATTAATTAGGAGTTAACCTGAGTGCTCCTTTGTCTTCTCATTCATTTTTACTTCCTTGTAAGCAGCAATACAGCAGATTCCACAGCTTGTTCTTCTAGTTCCATTTGACATTCAGAGTTTAGCAAAGTAATTTGTGCCTTTTACACCTTATATTTAGCATTGATAAGCCTGTTTGAGCCTCTTTGCTAATATTATGAAAATTTTTCACAAAACTTCTTAGTTTACCAGCAGTTGGAGAAATAAATCTGAATTTACGACAAAATTACAGGGTCTAAAAAATTATCCACATTTTTCCCATGGCAGTCATGCTAAGTAATTGACTGTGAAACAGTGATAATGACAACAATGCACATGGCATTGACACGGGCCCTGAACTTGAACACAAGTGCCTTTGGTGACACAGGATTAAGACAGAATGAACAGGTCACTCAAGCCAGTCTAGGCCTTACTATTCATATTATGTAGTCTTATCTTTAGGTAACTATTACAGTAAGAAGAGTTCATACTTTTTTTAACAAAGAAATTAAGTGAAATTAAAAACAAAGAATTTTCTCAACTTGCCTGTTCAGACTGAAATGAAAAGCTTCCCAGCAATTTCCACTTACCTTTATCTCAGGCTCTTTTTCACATTCTTCAATATATAAATCATAAAGTTTTTGAAATACAGATTTTCTGAAATAAAAAAACTCAACATGTAACCAAAATTAAACCAAAGAAATGCTATTAAAAAACCAAATACTGAAACTCTTAGTACCTTCCACTGGATAAATATTTTCTTTTGGGAGGTCTCTGACGGGCACTTTCAATGATATACTAAAACAGAAAAGTAAACCAAAAAAACAGCATATATTACAAAGAAATTTAATTCTAGTTACCACACAGCTCCAGATCATTACCAGACAGCGTTCCATGCATACAGAAAGCAATTAGCAGTTATGGTACATGACTGTTCCAAAAGTGCACTAAACACAATCTGGCTTATGTTACAGTCATCAATAAGAACACAGCTCAATTTAGCTGTCAAACACAGCATTTCATGGCTATGGCATCAGTTCCATGCAAGGTCTTGATTCTACACTCCCATCTTGTATTTACAGTGGTAACTAACACTATAACACTACTGTACTTAGTTACCACTACTGAAATTAATATGGTTGACACCGTAAGGTACAACCAAGTTTATGCATACTGGCTTGACAACATTTACAAATCAAGTACTCTTCAACATGATAATTTCAGGAAGTTCTCACTTTGTCTTTTGCGTTTATATTATTTTTCTCTATAGAGCTGTGCATTATAAATACAATTCACGTACATTAAACATTTGAATTAAAAAAGAATAAGAGAAATATCATCCTCCAGTAAACGTGATTTATATTCTAACAAGGTTCTTCCAAATCTCTATTGTTTAAAATATTTTGATTAACAGCTTAGTTTAGAATTTATGTGAAGAAAGGTTCTCCCACAGGAACATGTATTTCCCATAACAGGGTTCAAGGTAACTGTTATATCAGATGTCAGCATGAAAGAACATAGATGTGAAGGCACTTGCCTCTTCATTCTCACTGGGCTATTCCTAAAAACACAAACAGGATTTTACCATACATTTCTGCCTGTGTCTCTATAGAGCCCTGCTTATTTCACAGCACACAGATTTGCTGGTTTAAAAGGGGAAAGCTCAAGTCTTGCATAGTCTATCACCATTGCACTCGATGTTCTCAATACAATCAGTAGGAGACAAACACATGACAGCAATTTCAGTGAGAATTTTGCAAATTTAGTGTTACATGTATAGGTGATTACACCTATGTATATTTATATAATGTGGTTTTCCACTGATTTTCAAAAGAAATAAAAAATAGCTGTTGCATTTTTATAACTGTGAGACCCATATATTATGTGCAAACAAGTAATTTATCTGCTTCTTACCTCGGCACGATCCAATGCCAGTTCTAAAGCTTGTTGCTGCAAGAATCACAAAGGGTTTTTTAGAAATTACATGACTTGTTTAAACATCCTCATACATTAAAACCACCCCGAAAACTCTACTACTGCTGATAGGAATTTATAATTAGAAGATGGCCTCGAAAAGTCTTTGGCACATACTAAACTTAGCAGCTAAAACCTCATGTAACTGCATCACAAGGCTTGGCTAAATTATGAAGCCTTAGAACAATGAAAGGCAATTAGAATTAAAAGTAGGAATGGAAATTACAGCTAATAAAAGCAGTAACAAATACTAACCAAATTAGTGATGACAAGTAGCAAACCCAATCTCCTTTGTTAAGCTTGTCACTAACTCAACAGAAAGAATAGGCCAAAATATCCCTAAACAGACGTCCAGGAGGAAAACATTTAACTTTTAGATACTGGTGCCCAAGTATTGGTATAGTTATTTTCCACAAAATGGAAACAAAGATCTTGTACTCAGAACATTACTTCTGCACGTAATACAATTTGAGAAGTGTTCCTTATGACATACTGCTAGGTGGCTAGGAAACAAAACCAGCTTCCACTACAGACTTCCTCCAAGGCATGCTAAAAGTCTGCCCAACCCTACAAAACACAGCAAAATCTGCAAAAGCTTCTCAATATCCCACAGCACAGTATACTCAATACCATTTATTTTAATGAATTTAGCTCCTTTGGAATGTCTGTTACTTCAGTTCACCTGCAGTTAATATACCTTTATTTCAAAAAGAGCAACCAGCCTCACAGATCATAATTATGAGTTCTTGGACTAAAATTTGACAAGTATTTCAAACCAGAACAAACAAGTATTTTGACACCACTGTCAAAAAAACCAAGCAAGTCTTCCTTGGCTCCTAATGTTCCTTCTCTGGCACTCACTTAAGCTCTGACACCTCCTTTGTGCGGGAATAATGTGCAGCTGCTAAATGAACCAGACAATGAAACTGATTTGGGGCAGGGAGGAAAGAGAGGACAATATTAAGAACCAAAGTGTTGTAGGAAAATGTCATGGTCTTGATTCATCTCCAGGTAAGTCCAGAGAAGCAATGCATTCACGTCAGTGGCAGGTGGATAAAGTCCTTAGGAACATACACATGACAAGCTCTAATATTCAGTAAAGCTTAGGAACATTTGTAATAGGAACCTCTTCCTAAATATGTGTTCGTCCTATTTCCTCAGTTTAAGCCATCTCTATCAGCTGCTCCTAAAAGCAAACACCTCTACTCAAGCCTCAAGGAACAGAAGACACATGAGCCATGTCCAATCCAAGACAGCAGTTATTACATAGATAATATTAGAACAGAATGCAGTGAAAAAAACCATACTACACAACAACAAAAGAACAACAAAGAAATATACAACAAAAACACTCATATAATGTACCTAAAACAAAATTTCTTACCTGTTCATGAAAATCCCCCCACCTACTTACTGTGCTATTGAGTGGTAGAACCTGCCACGACAGAACATTTAAATTTTCAACTGTCTAGGTGTTTTTATGAAAATGTCTAATACTGATGCTTTCTATATAAGTGGATATATCTAGTAGATACATCTACAATGCCTATGTCTAGTGGGTTACAGGATGATTTCAGATATTCACTTCACTGACTTTTTAACATTAGGTTAAAAATCCATGGCAATATTAGCGTCTGTGAATACAAGACTACTATGAAGAAGAAGGATTTATATGCACCCAACTTCCTGCCACCGTTCCTGACTGAAAACACACCACTAGCTTGATATGGCAATTCCTATGCTGCATTGGCCAGTGACTAAATGTTTAGAAGTATTCACAAGCTATGAAGGAAGACACCCCTAAAAAATGAAATATCAGAATTCAGCAGTGGCAAGCAAAAGAGTTTTTTTAAAAGAAAACGTCAGATATTAATGGCATCCTCCTCATCAGCCAGACAGCTAGCGGACTAGAGCAAAAAGATCTGAAAATATATTATCTGAATCCTAACTTACCATTGTAGTTGATGCCATGTGGCCAAATGGCAAAAGAAGTGCTTAAGGAGTTTCGTGTAGCAGGCAAAGAATCATATTTGATGGTCAGACTTGGGGTACTGAAAAAAAAAAATTCAAGGA
>QWTY01001159.1:0-34408 GCA_008033365.1 Pseudorectes ferrugineus
TAGGCTTTAAAGCCTTATCTGAAGTACGACAAGTTCAGAGAACACTAAAGGCTCCCTGCTCTTAAGTGTCCAAATGCCAAATATCTCTGTGCAATACATCCTTAAACCAAAAGTGGGTATAACTTTTAAAATTATTGAAGATAATTTTTCTCAGGATAATAAAAACACTCTACAATTTTTCACAATTAAGCCAGTACATAAATGTTGCTCAAAAAGCCTATATCCCTATTCTCCAAAAAATATTTTTGTGCTGGTGCATAGTGCTCCCTGCAGAAATTCAATTAAAAACGGGACATATATCTAGGATGAATGGGTGACAGATTTGAATGCAAATTCAGCTCCCCAAGAAAGCACCCTCCTAAACTAAACCTTCCACACGTGTTTGTATTTCTACTACGGCTGAAATTCAGCAAAGATCTGTGAAGTGCACTGAAATCTGCCCCATCTTTCTCTTGATGAGAAGGACAGTGTAGCAAGAGCACTGCTGTACCCATGGAGGCATCAGGACACAGATATTCAGCATCACATTGTGCTGAAATTGCCCTGGTGCTCTTGCATTAAGGTGTGCTTGTACCACTCCTCTGAGGTCTCAGGTTTGTGCAAGCTATGTCAGCCCCCTTGGCATGATCCAGTGGTGCTGGATGCACAGTAGGGGCAATTTTTATCTGTTGGATACCTTAATTTCTGGAGGAAGTCCAAGGCTGAGTGATACAGGCTGCTGCTACACTGCCCTCACTGTCTCTCCTTTTTCTGACCCCTCTCCAACTTTTAACTCTTACAGTTCTTCTTGCCTTGAATCATCAGTCAGTTCTCTGACTGCACTGGGTGATTTCTGTGTCAGCAGAGGGCTGGCATGTGAGGATAATAAGGTTATTCCACAGAAGGACTTTACAGAAAACCTGATCTCTCCAGCATAGGTTAAGGAAAGAGGAAAATGACAGGAGAATACAAAAGAAAAATAGAGTAGAAAACAGCAATTCCTTAGAAAACGGGAACTACAATAGCCTTCTGCTGTATCCATGATAATAAAGTTGCTGTTGACAGGCTTCTCCTAAAGACCCTCTCTGTGCAGTGTCCAGCATAACTGCACTGCGGGGCTCCAGCCCTGCTGAAGGGTGGCACTATCAGAAACAGTGACTTACAGTCAGGGTAAGCTACAGCATAACCTTGTGACAAGCCATTAACTTGTGTCACCTACTTTCCTGACAGTGCTTTAGGAGCGAGACACAAACTCCTTCCCTCCCAAAATGCCTTCTATGAACTCAAGACCTTATCTTTTCAGAGAAACCATGAGGAAGTCTGTCTTCTGCCTCTGGTACAAAAAATTATTAGACTACCAAATCACGTAACTTGCTCCCTTCCCCTGTCTGCTTTTGCCTCTGAATGTACAGCAATAAAGGGATCAGAGTGGGAACCTATAAACCTTGGTTTAATGGAAGAAGTTTCTCACTCTGTAAAAAGGTCCATTTGCTATGTCCTCAGATAAACTGAATCAGAAATAATGAACTCAGAGGAGAACTTCCTGGGGTAAGCTCTTGTAAAGTGCGCTCCAGGACAAGCTAACGATTTGTTTGCATTGCTCAGGAGAATGAAACAGGATGGTAAAACCTAAAAGGGAGAATAAGAACATAAGATCATGAAGTCTGATTCTATTCTTGCTGTGATGCAGATTTTTTTAAGTGACCTGAGGAAAAATCGTCTACCCTCTGGATCCTGCACTTTATCCCCACCGAGTACGGGTGACTCTCCTGCCTTGCTGCACAATTGTGTGACCTCTTTATTATTTGAAAAGATCTTGAGTCTCTTAAGTTAAAAGGGTAAATCTAAAAGTATTTTTATGCTAAAGAAGAAAAAGAGTAGTAATGAGGACCAAAGCTGAGCCTTGGGGAGTTCTCTCCTATCCCAATGGACCATGTCTGCTTTTAACATCCATTCAGGGAAGAAGGGGTTCAGAGACAGGGCCACTTCCCTGCTGTTCTCTTTGGTGTCTCTTTTGTTCCAGGAGGCAGACGTGCAAGCAAGTCAATTTTGTCCTTTAGATACTCTGGGAGAGTAATTTTGCCTGAAAATTTCTTTCACCATTAGAGACAGAGCAGCACTTTGGCCTTAAGTAACCTGACCTACATCAAAATCACACCCTTGACAATCATCAGTGAGACCAGTGATGTGAACAAAATTTTAAAGATGTTAAGATTAAGTTATATAATTAAGCCTATGTACCTGCAGAGAAAGCTGTCAAACTTTTCCAGGGTGCAGAAAGGGCTAACTCCAGGAACAGCTGTACCAGGTGTTTGTTTCTGCCCTCGGTTAGGTCACTCAGAGCCCAGTTTGCTTAGCTCTGCGGTCACTATTACCTTTTCCCAGGCCTCACGTCACTGAAATCACAGCTAAGGAGTAAGTTGGGATTTGCCATGCATGAAGGCTGGTGCTTTGTGGGGGTTAGGTTCTACCTGTCACTGCTCCCAGGTCACGTGTAACCAAACCAACATCAACAGTTTAGCCTAAAGATACTGCTTAAACTCCCACCTTCAAATAAACCACCCCCACTCAAGTTCAGCAGTACTGAACATCAACTACACAAAAAATAATCCACTCTGGGCTAACCATTGTGAAGGACCCTAAATCAATGAGGTAGCTCTGCTTAGATCCTCCTTTTAATAAGCTCCCTGAAGAAAGAACCAAGGTTTTTATATTAAAAAAGGGAAATTATACCACAGTAACATACAGAATACCTAATTTTAAGTAGATAAAGTCCATATTGATTATGCCAGAACAAATCATACAACTTTCCTCATGCCCAGTGTGTCATCAGAGCTGGGAGCTATTCCCCAGGCTTGGTTTTAAGTAATTGGGCCACTTCCTGGGCTGCAGTAAACTTGACCCAGTGCCTGACAGACCCTGGGAAGGGTCTCTTCTATCACTTTTAAAGCCTGGCTTTCTGCTCTTTGAACCATCTTCCCTTCCTGCTTGTCTCCAAGAGTCTGCCCTTCAGGAAAAGGCTAATTTTCCCTCCTTTTTGGAGAGTCCTAGCACTCAACTCACATTATTTAAAGAAATTGTGCATAAAATCAGGAACAAATCGGGCAAGATTTTTACACTGCCAGGGAAAGGATAAAGATATAGGAGAGATTTGCTTATTCCACAGACAAACCAAGGCACAGTGAGCACATCATAGGCTAAAGTTTAAATTTGTCACATAAGCCTGAGAAATTGCACATTTGCTTTGTTTTCATGTTACGGTCAGGAGAACAGCACTGATCTTAAACTGCTCTTATATTTCACTTGAGCAGCTGAAGGTAGAAATAAAAACCAACCTAACTTTTCATAATGGATGCTATAAACAAGGCTATAAAAGTCAGAAAACAGTTACTCAGGCATGGAAATATTAATAATAGGAAATAATAATCTTAAAGGAAAGAATTTTCCATGTCCAAGATTCCTGCAAGATATAACTCTGAGAAAGACAAGGAGGAGGTGCAGGCATGATGCTTGCTACTCAAGCCCAGGATGAGGACCAGTGTGAGTGATGGAAAGATCAGGGCTCAAAGAGTCACTTGTATCACAGAGGACACTCAGGCTTCTGAAGAAGCAGCAGAACAATTCCCAGTTTCCAGACCAGGATGGAACATTTTCATATATGAGATGGTAAATCCCTCATAGCAGTACCAGATTTTCCTATTAGTGCTAACAGAGCAAATTGCAATTCTTGTTCTTGATTTTTCACTGTCCTCTAAATACACTCTTCCTGCTCCCTGCCAGTTCTTCGGCTCCCCACAGCCACAATGACTTTTGCCTGTCAGCAAATCAGTCAGTGTGGGAAGAAAAAAGGAATGTTATTTCTTCTGATTCATTTACTTGTCGGAGTTGAGACTGTTTTTCAAATAATTTGACTTTGACAAACGGATGCTGTGTACTCAGAGCAGTAAAACGGTTTAGTAAAGACAGAAAAGGTCTTGCCCTTTCTGAAGGAAGAGGTTAGAGCAGTGTTCCTTTCTGCCAGTGCTTTATGAAAAGGAAGGAAGTAGTCTCAGCAAACCAGAGCTGGAAACTCCTCATATCCTCTTAACACGGACACTCCTGAATGGCTTATGACACCAAAGCATATTTATATATATTGCATATTAATATATGCATATCACTGCATATTTTACTGAAATAAATCATAGGATGTTGTAAAGCAGCTTTCTAATGCTTTGAAAATGTAGAGGTTTAGACTATTGTTACTGGCCAAAATGTATTAGCCTAAGTAGACTTATTAACAGTTTCACAGAAAGTATTTATAGTTAAAATATTTATTTGATAGAGCCCCTTTTTCTTGAAATATAAAAACGTTAAAAATTAGTGTTTTGGTTAGAATAGATTGGTTTTATATGTTGAATAATTACTATTTCACAGACTGAAATACAGTGCTGAATCTTATTAACAAAGTGACTTTCCACACCATTCATTTAAAATAGTTTGAGGTGATCAAAACAAATGTATCAAAAGATAAGCTTTGTCAAAAGCAAAAGCTTGAAATCTTGTTTCACATAACCATCAAAAGTTTATCTTTTTGCCTGACACATGATAGTTTATCAGAATCTTTAGCACACTGTCTTAGTAAATCTTAGCATTTTCATGAGGTGGAAAATTTGTTTCTACTTTTGACGAGCTCCAATTCTCTCACTATTAAAAGAGCAATAACATAATATTGCAGTAAATACTAATGGCAGCTATAGGTACAATTTCAGTAGTTTAAATCAGGTGTTTCAGCAGAAAGGAAGAAGAATCTTATCCTGAATGGTTATTAATTAAGCCATCAAATTATCCCAGGCAAAAATAAAAACGTTTGAGAACAATTGCAACTTTCTATTTGTTTAATAGCTTAAATACTAGATATAGTCTGTGGTCTGAATGTATTGCAAGCCTACGTGAGGAGTTTGGCCTTAATTCCTTCTCTTCCCAATGTGAGATACGGAGACAGAGGTGCAAAGGGAACAAGGTTATTGTTGTTATTCTCAACCCCACGGATGCAGGGCTGTGGCAAAGCTGGCACAGCTTTTGCTTAGGCAGGGCCTGTTCCACAGACACCAGAACTGCTCCACAGTCCCCCAAACGTGGCATCTGCAGCATGATCAACATGAGATTCAGGTGAGGGCTCAGGGGAGTGGATTCCCACCAATACCAAGACTTTTAGGAAAAAAACCCCAAAACACTAAAGACTGCTTTTAGAGAGTAACAAAAACACTAAGTGTGAATGAAAGAAGGTAAGGGGCAGAAGTAATACAAATAATGCACAAAAACATTTATGTTGACCTATGCAGAAGAACCTCATATAATTATGAAGTAAGGGATTAAAATAGATTTTTTTTTAGCACAGCTACTGAGAAATGGTGATTTTTCAGAAGGCAATACTCCGTGATTATTCACAGCCTCTATGGCATTTGCTCGTGTCTGGAAAGAACTAAATTTACAAATGACATTTGCATTTGCTAACTCTGGAACTTTGATCTAAAAGCACTGTGCCAATACTACATATCAACAAAATCAACCCATGCCAACACCAGCTACACCAGAAACAGTCTGTACTTTTCCAAATATATGGGATTAGTGCAATGCTGACCAGCTTGTCACACCTACCTCAGTGATCAATATTGTAAACTTACCAAATCTAGTAAGGCTTCATTCTGCATGTTACCATGAAAGTAAAGATTGGATCTTTACCCCACTCATAATCTTCCAGCTGGATTTGCTTCCAGTACTATTTACACTGAACAGCCCTGCCATGCATAAGATGTCTGAATTTTGCAAATAAGCAGAGATCAAACTGGCAAACAAGGTGATAATGGAGAAAGTGAGACCACATGGAAGAGGGGGGAAGAAACACAATCTATGTTAAAGCTTTTTTTCCTAATTATAGTTTCCTTCACTTCACACTTTAAGTGGAAACAAGACATAGTGTAAATAGAAAATCAACATGGAGGGGTAATGGAGACAACTTTGCAAAAACAGACAAGCAGAGAAAGAGGAGCACTTGAGCTGTAAGGCAGAGAACAGAGAAAGAAAGTGGTTTAAGGACCAGGTAAAAAGAACGAGAAGAATGGGATTATGAAGGGCAGAAAATAGAAAAAGGTAATATTTAAGCAAAGGCCCATACAGGTATGGCTCAGCTGTTTGGACTTTTGGATTTATTTTACTCTCACTTTTACCTTTGGTGTTTAACAGGGTGAATCAAGTAAATTACTGGAATTGCTGGTGAGATACATCCAATGTGAAGAGCACAGGACTGGGCCATGAGTTGTAAAAGAAATCTGAGACAGGGACTGAAAAGTGATAGCTGGAGTTCTGTAATATCTAGATAGTTTGCTTAAGGCTGGAGAACAAGGGAAACAATTAAAAGACGTGAAGACAAAAGATAAACAAGACTATCTTTCACACTGAACAGACAAACTGTATCCAATACTTCTTCAGGTGATGAAAATGCAAAGCCCGTTAATGTCCTGTCCATTTTATCCTTGGACTTGATTCATTAACAACTCTGGATTTACATCTGATTTTATACCATCAATCCTTCAGCACTTCATTTCCTACGCAATCAGCAAGACAAGTAAGATTCTTTTTTGGCCTGACCTCCCGATTGTGTTGTGTTAACTGCTGTGATTTTACCTTGCCAGCAGGCCCCCACTGTGAGCTGCATGGCGATGTGGGAGGGGTGGATGGGCCAGTCGTTGGTCACCAGGTAGGGCTCGTACGTCGTCCCGTCCATGTACAGCGTCACCACGGGGAACTCCACATTGACAACGTAGTAGTGCCACTCCTTGTCACAAATCTGGGAGACACAGCAAAATCATAGTTAGCTCCTATGGTGACTGATTTTTATATCCCATATGGTTTTTTAAATTGTGTTGTTTCCAAATTTCACGTATAGGAAATAATGTTATTGCGATTTATACATCTCTAACATTAACAAAAGCTAAAACAATGTTGATAAATATTCTTGGCGTATTTGCAAAATATATGTGATAAATAGAGGCTTCTTAAAACACACTCTTTGAAAACAAGACATGGATAGAAAATAGAAAAATCAGACAATTTGGTATTTGGTCTGTATTTTCACATTTGCTAATACATAAAATTAGTATCTTAATGTTTGTCTCTACTGTTGAAAACACAACATTTCATGTAGGATACACATAGGATGTACTGGCATAGTTACTGGAGATCCCTATTAGGTCCAGATTAAGAAAATATACAGCCCTTAGTCAGCCCTAGATTGATGAGTTATTACCAGTGATTGCCATTATTAACTTATCACATCAGTACTTAGAAACTCCTGTGCGTCCTGCCAGGACCTGGACAGTCCTGAAAGGACCTGGGCTGTGCTCTGTGTAACACAGAGGGACCAGCAGTCTGTGTCCCACTGATTTGGGAGGGAACTCACATCTTCTCCACCCTTCATCTTTTGGCCTCGAGCTTTCTCCCAGATGGTGGGAAAAATGAGGATCTTTATGGTTTCCCTGATACCCAGCAGCTTTGAAAAGCAACAGCCACAGTTACACCATGCTTCCAGGATGACAACATTAGTGTCAAATCACACATGAATTTCTGAGCTGGACAACCAGGGATTACTGCAGGACGGCCAAATTCAGCTTTAGTTCAGAAATGTACAGCTGGATGAACCCGTGCCTCTAGAGACAGAAGTCTGGTGTGCAAATATCAATGTCTGCCCAATTAATTTTTTTCTGTTGTTGTATCTTTCAGATTTAAAAGTTCAAAGGAATAAATCACAGCAAATGGGTAGGATGGGTGGGCTGTTTTAAAAACAAAGCAATAGTTACAACAATGGTACTTTCAGTTCTGGAGAGATCCTTGTTTTGATGTATTAAGAAATGGAAGTGCTTGAATGCAGATATCCTTGCTGTTTCACAGAAGCAAGCAGCAAGTGATGTTTAAACATAACACTTTGTCCTTGGCCAGGTTAGGTGTTATCTGGTGCAATATCTGCCCTTTGAAAGCAAAAGCTAATGTTTTGTTCCAGCAGACATTTCAACAAGCACTTAATCACTTCTATTTCAAATGGATACATTTATTACTGCAGACATCATAGCTCCAACGCAAGAGATAAATGCAGAAAGGGGCTGCTGGAGGGAGCTTTCCTTTTGTTAGCAGCAGACAGCACAAATGTTTTCTGAAGGTTAAATGAACTGAAACCAAAATTGAAAGTAAATAAATTGGAAGACTGAAAACTTTATTGAACAAACAGCAAGCACCAATAGTATTGTGCAGCCCTGCCTTCCACGGAAAAGCAGCTTGCCAAGCCCCTGACTGGCTCATTAGCATGTGATGCATCACAGCCACATGCAGCTGACATTTTATAGAAAACAAAACCTGGTTTTGAGAGACCTTGCACAGCCAAACCTACAGGATTAATACCTGGCACTTTGTGGAGAACTGTTCCACACTATTTCTGTTTTGCGACCCTAAGCTGAATCACTTGGGATGCCCCAATGCACCCCAATGAGTGAGCAATCCTCATGTAAGCAAGAGCACTTTGATGGAGCAAACCCCAACATTTTGGGGCATTTCATGCACAAAGAGCACAATAATGTCTAGCCAGGGTGATTACTCCAGTAGGCAGTTACATTTTTCAAAGAAAATGCTTCCTGGAAACACAACATTTCCTAAAGTCCACAATTCAAGTCTCCTGCAACTGGGCTCAAGTGCTTCCAAGAAAAATGCACATGTCCAACTGCGGATGTCCACACAAAGTACTCAGTAGCTTTTATTTTTTCTTACGCATTCTGGAACATAAGATAATGCAAGTGCTGACAGCTTGATGAAGTCCTCAAACCATCACTTACATGCATTTCCTTAAATTTCAACACGTAAACACAAAAAGCGTTGTTTTGAAGGGAATTTACACACTTAAAGTCTCAGCTCAGTTGTTCCTGAGATTTCAACAGCACTTGTTGGTCATCTTAATTGTCACACGATTTCAATTCAGCTTAGGGACACAGACACGTGTCTATTCCTCCAAATGATCTTTCAGTGTCTGTACTGGGCCCCAGTGTAAAAAGAAATATTCTACAGGGACGCAAACATTACTTCCAAACTCTAGAATACATCCCGGTCATTCAGCAGCAGGTAGCACTTCATGGCTGGCCATTTCACAAGCAACAAAAGAATGAAATAAATAATTGTGGTGTGTAATTTGTTATGCTGTCATTTCACACACCTTCTTCGCCTTCTTAACATAGGAAGCCAATTTTTTCCCTGCATGTATCCCAGAGTGGCAGTGGAATGCAATATGAAGCAGTGAAGCCAGGAAAAGAAAATTATAAAATATACTACACTGGCAAATAAAGAAATTTTAATACTCTCAAGTTGGAAATTTATTTAAAAAATCTAATTTATAAAGCTATTCTAATGAGATAAAATTACAGATGAGTAAGCTGGGCTTTCCAAAATTGCTGGATGGCTTGGTCTAATCACTCTATCACGTCAGTCTGCCTCTAAAAAGTATTAATCAAATCACAGTGAATTAAACAGCCTGAAGTCCTAGTGCTGATTACAAGCCATTGCATTGGAATATGCTTTTATGAAATAGCTGAAAACAGCCACCATATAAATCTTACAGAGTATGTCTCCTAAGCTCTTGGCATCTTCTAATGAAAAACGTCAGATTTTTGTGCTTTGTGCTGGAACACTCAGGAAAAGACTGAAACCAAAGTTCTTGGTCTGAGAAGAATGTGGTGCTTAGAACCAGACTTTGGTGGTCTGCATTTTTCAGCTTTGTCCACCCAGGCCTGGCATGCACCTGTGAGAATCTGCAATTTCCAGCTCTTTGAGCCTCCCTCGGGTCAGCTGGGGCCACTCCTGTAATGGGGCTCATGCACCTGCTTGGCTGCACACACAAAGGCAGCCTGTGCTTCCCAAGTGTCCCATTGGAAGAGCCATCTTCCCAGTGCAGAGCCATCCATGCTCACCCAGGAGCCTCTGCTGAGCTCCCTGCACGTCCCTTTAGTGCTGCTCAGCAGCCCAGGGAGCCCGAGCAGCCCAAGAGCTCTGCACAGCCCCTCTGCTGCTCAGGGCACACCCTTAGGGCTGAGAAAGGCACGTGCTGCTTCCATCTTCTGCTCTGAGTGACTTTGCTGAGGAAGTGCTCTCAGAACACACTCAAACATCCTCAACAAAATCAGGAAGAAGAAAAGGAAAGCAAAGAAAGCTCTCTGCTCACTGCAAATGGCACCACTTACTGCAGCTATGAGACAAAAATCCTTCTGCCTGAGTGGTCTGAACCACTTGCTCAGTTGACAGAAGTGGTCTGACTGAGCCACTTGTTTGAAGAAAGCATCTTAATCTGAATTTAAAACACAGAGCATGTCACTGTATTCACGTCTCGATGCCTTTTGTAGCATCTTAACATGCTCGGAATCCATCACCTCAAACCTTAGTCATCATTTATTAGAGCACATCTAAAACTGTGCCTGCTTTGGGCCCCTAAATACAAGGAATATTTAGATAAACTGGAGTGAATTCAGTGGAGACTCAGCAGCAGGGTCAGCTCTGGCCTCGTGAGGAGAGGCTGGGGGAACTGGGCTTGTTCAGCCTGGGGGAGGCAGCATTAGGGAGGAACAGCAGCCCTGCAGTGCCAAGGGAGAAGTGACCACAGACAGGCTTTCCAAAGTGGACAACTGCATTTCTGTATCACCTCACCAAAGAAGACAAAAAATGCAGGGAATCTTATACTTAATGGCATTAGCATTATGCACTCAGCCACAATCCATCCCCAGGTCCACCCTCCTGCCCTGTTCTGAAAGCAGCCAAATGCTTGGTGGCTCTGCTTCAAAGCCTGGCCCCCACTGCCCTGGTTCAGAGGACTGAAAATAGATGAAAATTGGATGGGGAGAGGGGTATTGCTTTGAGTTTAAAAAAATACCATGTTTTTCTCTCAATCTCTAAAAAAATCCTCCTAAAAGAGCTTTTTAAAAATTTACAAAGTTTGGCATTGTTCTTTTTCTGTTGATTCCAATAATTTTGATAGGTTTTTATATATTTTGAGACAACAAAAGTATTTTTATTATGCATTTTGGACATATTTTTATAGCATTGAGAGAAAGCACTGCACTGCTTACAAACAGGGAGCTAAAAGGAAGGTTCTAAAAGACTGTTTCATTAGACTTTGAATCAGGACCTAAGGAATAGTGCCACTGCAACAAGGAAGCCTAAGAAATATATTAATTTGGAATTGGTTGCCAGTAGATTTCATATAAAATTGAAAAAGTTACATGTATTCGCAATTTTTCAAAGAAAAATGTTGTATATTTACATATGTAAATTTTAAAAAATTAAGCATTTTAAGCAGTTGAGTCATTTTGCCCGAGATTGGTGAGTTTTGCATGAAGGCAATTCACAGGTGAGCAGAGAGATCCCCTCTCCCACTCTGGGGTTTAACAGGGTTGTCTCTGAAATAGGATCTTTAAAGACATTGAATGAGCTTTTATCGTTACTTTAGAAACTCATTTATTGTCTTAATTGTTTTCCTAATGTCAGTTCTCATCCACAGAGGTCTGCAATTAAGGCATGTTAGTTTAAAAGAAGAAAAGGAGATACCTCGGGGCACTGCTGTTGCTATAACTGCTGCTCCCTTTTGATTTCTTGTAATAAATCTTTGCCTCAAATTTCAGTAGCTGAGCTACCTGCAAAAGCTGATTAAGTGGTATAGGAAAATAAGTTACACAGTTGACTTTTTGAGCCCTTTTTCTCATTGTCTATAAACACTTTTTTTTTTAAATTATCCCTCCACCACCAGGAACAGAAGATAACACTGCTAAAAATGTCCTGGTGTAGATCTCGAGTGTGTGATTCAGTATGCAGATATTCAGTATGAAGGATGGCATTGCTTCACTGGGTACCTGGGTTACCTAGTGCCTTTCTGTTTTCTAATACAATGAACAAAAATCTGTTTCTGCTGTGAATATGTGGTTTTATGGAAAAGGCTGTTTTTGTGGGAATCAACAGATATGCACTTGAAATTGGCTTTGTGCTACAGTACAGTCTGTCAACATATTCATTTTGGGGAAGAGCTTTTGGAAATGAAAGCAAAGTGCAAACACTGACTAATCAAATCCATTCAGCCACATTATTTGCTGTATCTTGTAGCATTTTTTATCCTACCTCAGTAACAGGCTCTGCATGAGGACATATTTGCCAAATGTGTTGGCTTTACTCAACCTATTGCTTCACTGGAAATGATTAAAACATCTCTGGGAAAGGGTTTGATATTCGTGACCACTAAGTGAAGGTGTGCAGCTCGCAAATAGGTCTCCAATAACTCCACAACCTCTTCAGAAAAGTTTAACTAAAGCTCTAAAATATTCATATTATGTACCAGGTTTTTTTTTTTAAATACTCTCTTTGTGTTTTGTGTTCTGCATTTATCCTTCAGCAGCTCCTTCACACGACACTTTTTCCCCCGACCGTAAAATCAATATACCCTGTCTCTGCAGTGCCAATAGATACAGTATGGAAGTAGTAATTAAGGCAGGATGGAAGGAAAATATACTGTGTATGGGAAAAGGAGGCATTGATACACACTGCCACAGTTAAATTTACAGGTGATACACTGTCTAGATAGATCACAATCTACCAAAGCAGTGTTTTGTCCATAAAAATACTGCTGCACAAAGTTCCATCTTTTAACCACTTTTTTCTCTTGAGAAATACCCCAACAATACCAACTCATCCAAACTAATTCCTGAAATACATTTATTTAGCATGTTTGCCAAGTATTTTTCTTTATAGCTACTGATGTTCCCATAGGAAATGCCTTGTTGGATTTTATCAGAAATTCTTCTTTACATTGTAGTGACAAATAAAAGTAATTATTTTTTTCCGTCCTCAGCCATTTCCCCTCCACGTCCATTCAAATGAATGCAGAAGGAAGAGCAAGCACCTAAACCAGGTGAGTCTGTGTTTAGCACCAGACTTCCAGACTAAGACATGTTTTGATCTTTGATTTTCCTGAGATTAAAAACCCGAATCTTGCAGAACTCTGCAGTGTGTTTTATTTGGAGGTTGACTGACACAGCCAATGTCTTTCATCTCAAAAAAGAAGGTGAACACAGACACTGCAAGTCACCCTGTGGCAACTGGGGCAAATTTCTCATTACTGTGAGTTAGTTTTATTCTGGTTTGTGTATCATCCTCACTTTAAAAGAGCTAAGTATACAAATCTGACTGTGAGTTTTCCAAGGTTTATTATCTGGTTTTGTCGAAGCTCCCTGCCCCATATGCTGGAGAGAGGATGTTAATTGTGGCATTGACCTCCCTGTTAGCCAGAATGTCCCCCCTCCCTGTGCTGCTGGCGTTCTGCCAGGCAGAGCAGATCACTGCCTTGCATCTCAGCATCCCCTGCCCCTTTTGGAATCATAATATCCACTCTATAATTCCAGCATTTAATGAAGCCAGCTTCATTCCAACCACATATGACATTTGAGTCATCTGCAAATGAAGCTTCAGTGTGTAAAAACAGAAAGGATTTAAGAAATCTCAGGGTAAACCCCTATTCATTAACTGTAGAAAAAGAAAGGACAGGGAACGAAATAATAATCAAAGACATCTCCTAGCTTCTTATTCTGCAGCCCCCTGATGAGATCTGGCATGACCACAGTGCTGGCCCTTTTCCATCAGAAACCACTCTCACTTGAAATTTATCTGGCTGTTCACCTGCACAGATTCTTCTCCTGTCTTACTCTTAGAAGAGACTTGACAACTCTGTCCCATACCTGAAGACTTTTACATTACTGTAAGATGGAGAGATGGTAAAAACAATTCACTGGTGCAGTCCTTTACAGCTTTTAGTGGTACCTATGTACATATGAATGTATGAGATATATAAATATGCATATGCATACATACACACAAACCTCGGGGTTTTTTAAGTACAACCTAGAGTGAAACATTTGAAAGCAGGGTTGTAGAATAGTTACGTATTTCTAAAGCTTGAAAGTAAAAAGGGAACACTGTTTTTAGAAAGTCGCATGGTATAATCACTGAATGAATAAACTCCAAACAGCTCATATCGATGTGAATATTTTCTCAGACCAATTTGTACTATTCTACCAGTTGTAAATGTTCTAGTTGTAAAGACTTCAGGGTACTTTCAACAGCTCCTATCAGAATAAATTGATTTAAAAACTGTTAAAGAAAGAGAAATTATCAGAGCATACAAAGATAAAAAACATTTTCAGAAACTAAGCATTTAATAACTGAGTCGGACTGAAATTGAAACTAAACTATTGAAGTGATACACAGTTAATGAAAACTGACACCTGTTAACTCTACTATTGAAGTTATTATTGATATTCCTTCAGCTACCGAATAACAAAGTCTTGGTAGGTAATAGAAGGGAAAATAATGTATATAAACTAGTATAATGGTCCCATAAAGAAATCTTCATGGGATTAGGATGGATGTTGGTTATTCTTCACCAGTAAGGAAATTTTTCCTGGCTATTAATCTCTCTCCTCCTGTCTCTGCCTCATGTAAGTAAGCCCAGTTAACATTATTTGAATGTGGTGCTCTGGATTGGGCCATGCCTCTTTCCAGGCTTTCTAGGCTGAGGGCTGGTCTCCAAAGGAGAGTTATAATGGGAGCAGGGCAGTGGCCTCCTGTTTCAGAAGCAATATTCCCTTCTGAAGCTGTCAGAAACTGATACCCAGTGAAGGGGAACAGCACTGCTGCCAGCAGAAGTGAGACAGCCAGGAGGAGAGCAGACCACTTAAAATGTTTTCCAGGTTTCCCTACTGTTGTTTAAAAAAATAAATAACAAACCAAATAATTTCTATTTTATCTGCTCTTTGTTCCTATAATATTTCACTACCTGTAACAGGAAGCTTTACTGAACAGTAACTCATCCTGGTAATATTATTTCCCTTTTTTCCTTTTTTTAAAAATTCCCTTTATTTTTCTATTAATTAACACCAATTGATCACAAATTAACAAAAGGCAGAAAAGTCCCCTGACGTCAGGGTATAAAAATAAAACAACTAAGGATAATGCAAAGAACTTTGCTTCAGAGATGCAGCATGGCCACTGCCAGCTTGGATTTGCCCTTGGAATTCTAAGGCTGAGGAGAGCAGGAAAAGCAAGGGAAGAGAGAGGCACTGTACCTCCCACCACGGATGCTGCGGCTTGTCAGGCTCAATAAAATATTGCCTTGCTCCTATCAGGGTGGAAAACTGCTCCTATCTAAATGGAAAGAATGATCAATACTCTGAGATGAATGCGCTTTCTCCCTAGTAATGAAACAAGGGGACATTTTTTTAGATCAGCTTGAATCAACTGAATCTGAGGAATAAAAAGACCAACCAAAGTCTTAGCCAGAATAAACACTACAAGTTTAATTTCCTGCCTCCCAATTCAAAGGGCTTCTATGATTATTTTATTTATATGCCAGATATTGATCTACACTGTGATTTGTCAGTATATATTTTCCAGTAAATATCTCTTTAAACTCCAGAAGCTACTATAGATGTTATATACCCAAATGTATATGTATATAATCAGAGATGAAAAATGCAAAGACGTGGGGAGATCGTGTCTTTGGGAATTATTCACAAACAGAACACGTTTACCACTTATAGCAAAAGGAATAATATTAAGGAGAACTATGAAACCCACTAGATCCTTTGAGCTCCTACCTAACTGAAACAACCCAAATACCTCCTTTGTTTCCTAATCTGAGACCTGATTGACATTATTTATTGAAGTGTTCAATTAATTTCTTGAATTTCAAGTATCAATGCATTTATAAAGCATGAAACTGTTTTATTTCCAAATGGTACCCATTATGTTCCTGAGTGCATCACTGGGAAGGGAGCACAGAGATTAGGGATGTTTTCATGTACACTGAGGCCCAAATTGTGTTAGTCTTATTTTCTTGCATTATTAATGTCCTTTCCAAAACCGAAAAGGTGTGGGCTTTTGAACAACCTGACTTCAAAGAGAGCTGAAATGAGCTTTTGGTCTGTGAGTTTGTTCCCTCCTCAAGACAGCACACATAGAATTCTACTTCATTTCACTCATGAGGCCTCATCGTTCATCTTTGAATCTTATCTGGAATTTAAATCACTTTCTCTCATCTCCAGGATCTGCCTTCTTCTTAGATGACACATGCAGGGATTCTGCCTGTTAGATATTTCTATTAAGAGATTTGCAATGAACTTATTTTTCACTCTCTGGAAGTCTCTGTCTGCAAATGGAATTGTGGTCATAAACTAAATGAAATGCCCATTTAACAGGCCTCCTGAAACACACATTATTTGCTAGAAAACCAAGCAAATACTTTTCAGTTTATTAATAAGACTTAATCAAAACATAGACTTAATTAAAAAAAAAAAGACTATGAGTGTTAATACAACACAAGCCCTGCTATCCTTTGCCATTACCTCTCAAATATTAATATACAGGGGTTCTATTCAGTTTGCTTTCCAAAAACCTGGCTGAAGTGCTAATACTCAAATGTTAAAGGTTACATTTGAGTCAGGCATCTTGGCTGCCTGCAGCTCCAAGGACTGGGACAACTGAGAGTTCTGGCCACACTTCTGAAGGGTACTCAGTATCTGAGGATTTTTTTCTCTCTGAGCATAAGGAGGTTGCATGAAGAAAAAGGAGGCTGTCACTGTTCAAAGCAGGATGATACATCCTTCCCTTGCTGCTGGTGTCTGAACAAACACAACACTTGGTTCAGGCAGCTTTTAGGATGTTATAAAGGTACAAAGAGCGTGATTAATGCAAACTAGACCCCAGAGACAAAGAAAACAGGGTAGCCGGGGCTTGTTTGCTTTGGAGGGCAAACACTTGTGCTCAGCTCTGAAAACACCTCCTGAAGAGAGCTCCTGTCTCCTCCCTCTCAGGCAGTCCCACCTACACACATCACTCACTTTGTCAGACCAAAGGACTACACTCCCTGATCGATTCACATCCCACAGGAAGTGTTATGTGCTGGCATTAATTCATTAAATAAACATCCAGCTCTCGGCTACCATCTGGGAAACACTGGGATTCTCAATCTGCACACAGAAGAAAGCCCACCTGGATACTGCCTGGGGCTGCAGACCTGTCCTTTGCTGGCTCTTTGAAGGCTTCCCATCACCTGGCAAATCCCTCTTCAAAGGCTCTGATCTCTGAAGGAAGTGCTGAGACTGCTTGCAAGGGTTGCTTTAAACGTGCTCAGCAAAGGCAGATAGAGCTGACACGGGTGTTAAACACCTTTCACAATTTCCACGTTTTGGGAGAGCTGATTTACTTGAAAGATTATTTGCTCTGCTGAAAGTGCACAGTGCAAATCGGGGATGAAAGAATCCCTGCTCTTACACAACTCTCACACTGAATTGAGAGGATCTCTCCAGGGTACCATGGGGTGAATCACGTGCAGCCCAGAGCCCACTACTCTGGCAGGTCTGGATGCTGCAGCAGTCCGAGCTGGAGGCAGCTACAGCAGCACAAAGGCACAGGAGAAATTGGTGCTCCTTCCCCATACAGATTAGTCTTGGATTTACTTCAGTTCCAGCAGGCCGTTAGGACATAATGCAGGGAAAAGCAAATGCTATTTCGTTTTTAATGCAGCTAAAAGGTGGCAGTGAGTCATAATTGGCTACCTTAATAATTTCTGCAAAGTAAGGAATGGTTGTGTGTCCGTGCTGCTGTATTTATACATAGAGATAAGTCAGGCAAATAAACAACCCAAATATTATGCATAGTCTCTTTAGTGAAGTGGGGACTGCTGGGACTTTAATTACAGAGCTGGCATTTTGCAGACAGGATGATTATATGTTACATACCATAGTAAGGTAATTAGTTATCAGCTCTATTTGTGACTTTGCCAGAGAATGCTGTTATTTAGTCAGTATGCAGCTTGCTTTTAGTACTAATCATGATCACGTTCTTAGTGCTTTTATGGGAGGAAACAAGTCAGCATTGAGGGTCTTAATTCCAGAATAGTTCTGGGCTGATGTTAGGGAAATGAAACAAATAGACTGTGGCAAGACATTTTCAATATCAGTGTTGCACAAGCCCTTAAAGTTTTATGGATCTCATTAAAGTAATTGCTTAAAGGTTCAAACATTTATTCACAACTGAGCTGTCTGGAATTTTCCCAGTGAAACACTGTTTTGCTGATTGGTAAATGGGTGCTGAAATTACAAGTGTTAGAAATGGGACAACAGGTTCTTCAGGTAAAAAAAAAGCACTGAAAAACAGGCCTTTTTAGTTTTGCCAAATAGGTCAGGTGTTTGCTTTCAAAATTGTAAATAACCTAAAGAAAAAAAAATCTGAATATTAAGGAAAAAAATCCCAACATGCTCCCCTAAAGTATGTAATAACAGACCCAGACCAAGTTATATGGAAGTCTTACATGACATGAAACAACTGTAACTGCAGAAATAAAGATAATAGGTGAATTGTCTGCCACCTGAGAGCTGTGCATTTCTGAAATCCAAACACAACTAGTCCATTTGGGTTAGAAAGTGATGGTCAAGGAAAGCAAGAGCAGTTCTGCAAGGAATCCAAGTATGACATTCAGCAATGTCTCTTACTACCTGAAGGAAACTGGACATTTCCTGTCACCTCTGCACACACAGGACTGTGGTCTCCTATTGCACACTCTAGAGTCAGATTAATAACATAATTTATGTTTGAATTGTAATACACTTAACTGTGATCCCGGTTCTCCTTCTATTTACTTTAGCTGAGCACTGGGTGATAAGTTACTGCAAGAATTTTCATTAAATCAGCCACATCTGGTTAAATACTCATCATAGGGAAAATGAAGGCGGAATTTGAAATCGGGGTCTCTGTGCTGGCCATGGAATTACAGCAAACCCTCACTCGGGAGTGCATCCAAATCAGGGATGTTGGCAGAGGTACCTCAGGGAGAGAGGGCAGGAGGCCACTTAGGAAAGAATAAAAAATGCCATGCAGGCCATGCATGCAATTACAGCAACAGTAAATTACTCTGAACAGGTTTGAGTCCCCAGGTTAATTGGAGTAAACAAACTGGAAGGGAAAAGACTGAATCAGGAAGAAAAGAATTACTGCAAGATTGGAAAATAACTCAGTGAGACCCTGGACTCTGAGTAACTGCTTGAAAAAATGCAGTAAAATTCTGGAGTGTCTGGAATACCATTAATTGTCCATTTGGAAGAACACTAGAGCAGGGGTAGGAAGATCTGTGCAATATCAGTCTGCAGCTTTTTGTCTGTTTTCAAGCAGCTGTGAGGAAATTAGAAATAGGAACTTCACTGGCTGCTGTGAGGATATTTTAAAATTGGAACATTTGTTGTAATACACTACTAGAACTTTGTGCAACTTCAATGGCATAGTGATGCTTCTTTTGGGAAATTTGCTTGCTGATGGAGGCTTGTTATGACTTTAATACGCAATTACTTAAAAAACCCCTAATACTAAAAAGCATCACAGCTATCAATAATACCAAAGAACGCCAGGAACTTTCCTGAAATTATGATTCAATAAACTTGCAATTTCTAACATTAAAGTTGCACTTAGAATTTCATTTGAAAACAACTTCTGCTAATGGAAAATTTAAGTGGGGATCCTGCTTTTGCCTGCCTAGGAAGTTTCTGTAGGGTTCATTGCCTGCTTATAAAGAATATGCAACTCTGAAGTAAAAAAACCTTTCAAGACATGAAATTATTCATAAGGATTTCCATTTTCTAGCCAGCACTAGTACAGCTACAAAACTATAAATGGATTCACCATTATTTGTAACCTAATCAGGTCCTAATTGCTAATAAGAGAATGGTTAATGTTAAATTTTGAAGTTATCCTGGCTCTGCCATGCTCTGGCAAAGCTCACAGATCCAAGCACAGCTTGAAGACTACATTTTTAATTGGTGGCATTGAACTGAAAACCTGCACAGTTACCCCGATCTTATTTAACAGCTGCTGATTCTCCCTTATTCCTACACAGTGAATATCCATTTGGTACGGAAGCAAAGGCTGGGAATCTCGGCCAGTGCAGATTCACACCAGTGGAAGCACTGGCTCATCAGCTCTGCAGATGCCTAATGCAGCCCTCAGGAATTTTTTACTTTCTGCAGCACATAAACACACTAATAACATAAAAGTTCAATATGGCCAATAGATATCAATTCTTCTGAAAGCCTGGTGAATGCAAAAATTGTTTTTTAAATCTATGTCTTAAGACAGTCAATATCTTTAAAAACATAGAGCTTTTATGAAAAGCAAAATTGATCTGCCTTCAAATTCATGTAAATCACGCATTTGGTTTACCCACCACAGTCATTCCTAATACATCCCAGGAGCTCTGTAAATAAGAATATTGATTTTGATGACCTAGGGAGGTGGTACAGTGAGAACTGCCAAACCCATAGCACAGCTAAATGACTCCTACAGTCTTAGGTGGGGAGTTGTTTATACAGCTACTTTCACATGACAAATGACTGATGTTAAGTTTGATTAAACCACTAGCAACCATAATAATATATTTTTAGAATATTAGGCATTACTTGGAGAATAACAGGTAAAGCTGGAAGGAAATTTAAGGGGATATATATATAAGGTGCATCTCTCTCTGTGCCAAGGTTGCACCGTGTACACCCACTACAATTTCAATAATAAATATAAGAAAATAAAATGTAGTGGCTAAAGTATAGAAAGGGAAGATTAGGAGATCAAGTTCTTATTTGGTGCAAGTAAATAACTGCATTAAAAAATGCAGCTTTCAAATAAGAATCGTTCTATTTGAGGTACATTCACTTGTGGCAGTGACACAGGACACTTCACTGCAGTGACAGGAAGAGTTTGCAAACTGATTTGCATGCAAGCTCTGAGCTGCTTTTGTAGCCTTGAAACTCGTAATGTGTAATACTGATTTTCACAATGGGTTTCAAAAATATGGATGGCTTAATTACAACTTTAAATAATGAAATTGCTTAATCATGCTGACAGATAAAGCACCTGAAAAGCCTGATTATGTAGTGTAGCTGCAGCATGTCTTTGTGCTGTCATGCTGTAACTTCCAGGTGTCTTAGTAAATTAGATCAGTAGTTCATTCATGATGAAATAATTCTATTATAATCCACCTTTCTTGTTGCTAAATTGCATCAAGCAAATATGTCAGTTCAGTAACACTTGATGACTGCAGTTAGGCAGCACCCTGTGTTTAGCTAGTTTTGCATTTTTATATAATTTTTCATCATGTGCTTGAACATATGCCTTTGTAGGCTTTGACATTGTCAAGAGACTACCCAGATGTTAAAGTGAATCAGTGGAAAAACACCACCATACTTTCTTCCTGAACTGCAGACGTCCAGAAACCCCGGCTCTAAGGCCGGAATAAACAGTTCATGCACATGGGTAAATTATATTTATTGAAATAGCTGACAAATAAAGCAAATGTGACTGTTCACCTTCAAATCATAGTCTGATTGGGAATTTCCATTCTAGGCTTTAAATTTCTCAAGTTCCCAGAGTACTGTAGAACCAGGGCATTAACAGACACTTTAATCCAGCTTGTTTAGGTTTATTAAGAACTCCATATCAAGATATTCTCTAAGAAATGAAATTATTTTGAGGGCATTCCCACGGTATGCTTTAAGAATGTTATACTTTTTATTATTTCATGGTGCTATAGACAGTTTTAAATTCCTTTTATTCTATGCAGAATTTCCTTCCTTTTTTTTTTCCTGCTTTGATCGAAAAATGGGTGTCTTAGGGTCTAAAGGGCTTGGTGTTTACAACAGTTCTAACTTCCCTTGGGAATGATCATAACTACATATAGGAAAAACAGTTGCCCATGTAAGACCCAAAGGGCAACACATAATAGGGATCATTTTCAGAAGGGTCGACTTCAGCTCATTTAAAGTCTTTGGGAACAGTAGCTGAGCATGAACAGGTGTGAAAATTCCATACCAGTGTAATAAAGCCATAATAAAACAGATCAGAAAATTGCCAAATGCAGAACAGAAATATGCAGAAAAATGTCCAAATAATTTCAAGCAAAAGCAAATAGAGAAATTATAAAATATTGAGCTTGGCTGCTCCTTAAGGTCATGGCAGTTTTACAGGAGCACAGAGCAGTCACTGCATTTCACAGCAAGCTGTACTGCAGAAATCAGAAAGGCACAAACCCACAGCAGTTTGTAGGGAATACTTCAGAGGTGGCCCAAGGGAACTTCTGTATGTCATAAAACAAGTTCTGGACAGCCACTGTGATTGGTTTGTCAAGATTTTGTTGTTATCAGTGATAGAGCAGTTGCATTAAAAACTTATATTAAACAAGCTGCTTTCAGTTGGGATCTCAAAGAATATTTTTGGCATTTATCATCACTGGTGACTCATCCTTGTGCTACCAAAAACTGTTCTGAAGCAAGACACTGAATAAATATTTGTCAAAATAGCATTTAAAGATGGAAAGTGGCAATAAAGTATGTCAGAATAGACAGGGCTGTAATGGAAGGCACCTGAGGTGCCGGGGATGCCGCAAAGACTTTTTAAGTCCTGGAATTATTTCATCTCTGTTGCAGAATTAGTGAGATTCATTTATCATTTATCTCTTACTGGCTCTGTAGGAAAACACCTCACTGATTTCTTTCTGCAGTTTTATTAAAGGTGTATGCACAAAGCAGTGCAGGCCTGCATACCAATTTCTAAAGTGTTTAAGAGCATAAGAAACCCTTTTGAGTTTCAAGTAATAAACAACTAAAATCCATCATAAAAAAAAAGCTAACTTCAAATAGAGCATTATGTTGGAACGAATGGGACTGGCAAGCCTGAGGGCTTTTACCTAGAGGAGAAATTTCATGCACAGAGATGATGGGAACTTGCAGCATCCTGTCTCTCTGTGCACCCTTAACCCTCCAGGACTGAGATTATTGTGTACTTTCCATAAGTATTCACTAGCTTTCTCTCTCTCTGAATCTCTCAAGAGGGAGGCCACTCACAGTTTTCATTATATGAAGGGCGCTCTTCTCAAAACTGAATGCACACAAATAACAATTCTAAACAATGTCTGACAATCCAGCATAAAAGAACAATTTCCAAGTGTAAATCCTGTTATCTAATGGAAATATCTAATTTAACTATATAAAAAAAGAGTTCAGATACCAAATCAATTTCACTTTACCCTCTTATCATGTAACATAAATTCCTTCAAAAGTCAGTTCCTGCTCTACCATGTCCTTGTGCAGTAGCTTATTTTAAAAAAGGAGCTGGGAGTGAAGGGCTTGAGTGGGCAGGGCTGCTTTCTCCAGGGAAGCCCCTGGTGTGTGTGCGTGGCCAGTGAAGGGGTGAAACGCAAACAAAGGCCTTGCCTTGATCCTTCAGCAGCTCCGTGTCCACACAGACAAAACGCACCCCATTTAGATTTATCGAAACCTTTTCCTCTAGTTCTGTTAGTAAAGGAATTGTTTGGGGCTTTTCCACAATGAAAAGCACTGCAGGTTAATTTTGGATTTTTCAAAGCAATTTATCTCATCTTAGTAAAGAAACAGTAACTTTCACCATGTTTATCTGGTTTGCTGACTTAGAACGACTCCACATCATGCAGTGCATTCCCTGTTTTTAACGGGATCAATATCAATTTTGCCCATGGGGTGAAGACTGTTTGCAGAATGATAACATCCTGAAAATAATGTTGCACTGTGAACTAAGTACATGAAAAAATTGTTCACCTCTGGCTCAGATACCTTCTCCTACTAAAAAAAGTGTTCCTATCCTATTGATTTAGGAGAAGGAAAAACACCTTTTGGCTTGACTATCCTCATATATGTACTGAAAGTGTAATACCTGTGCTGAACAGAGTGTGAAATACACTGTCCTATTTAATGTTATGTATTCCACTGTCACCAAAGGCTTGAATGCCTTGGTTCATCATTCAAACTACAATTTTGGCTTGGTTCGCAGCTTTCTAAGAAAGTCAAAGAAACAGTTTTAATATTTTATATGTTATTCTTAGATGGCCCAAATGCATATTTGGCTGCCTAAATAATTGACTTAAAATCACACCTATGTTCCTATCCATTTGAGACAACTAGATGATAATTTAGGTGCCTTTTACTGACTTTGGTAACAAAACTTTTTGTAATAGGTCCTTGGGTTTAAAAAGTGTCTAATAGTTAAAGTATTGAGAAAACAAATGACAAAAACGTTGACAAACACATCATGATATTCAATTTAAAATTTTGCATGGGAAACTAAGAAAAAAGGTCACGATTCTGAAACAAAGGAAACACCTGGGCTTACAAGGAAATGGGAGTAAGTAAAAAGAAGGAACCTCCTCTACCTGGGCATCTATTGCAGTTTTTATTACCCAGCGTTACAGACTTGACACTGATTTTCTTTAACACTGCTCTTTCCATCCCTTTACTTCCAGATTACAGCTAATGGATTCTCTCACAACTAAGACACTTAATTTGCAAAAGGAAGAAGGTGGGGAAAATCCCAAACTATCTACATCTCTTTTTTCCCATGTTTCTTATAAATAACAAGGATACCTTCAGTGTAAAGTCTGTTAGCCCTGATCATTAGCACCTTTTGCAGAGGTGCTGTGTTAGCAGGTCACTGGTAAAGGCACGTCTGCCCAGGGCTGTGGCACTCTCAGGCCATGGATCAGTACAGGAAGTAAAAAATTCACCCAGAAAAGGCCATTAATGTAACAAATAGGGCTAAATAAACTGCAAGCCATACTGGAAATAAATCCTTAGGTTTACGAACTGACTTAAAGACACCATCTTCCCAGAGCTAACTTGGCAGACACCGTCATATGGAGGTTCCAGACACTTCTTATGCAAGGCTGTTATGGTGTCAAGAGGCTCCAGATGCACTCAGGTGCAGCTGTATAAAATGTTCCGTGGATCCCTGTATCCAGACAAGGATGGAGCCTGCAGCTAAGAAGTGTGCCATACTCACCCACCACAGAAATGAGATCTAGAAAATTAAATTAAACCTGTAATGACAATAAGCCCACATTCCTGGTCAGTGCCTTGAAAGAATGAGGAGTCTCGTGGAGTAGATAGAGCCCAGAGCAGCTGGTATCATAAATTTTACTGTTCCACAGTGAGAGTGATAAATGATTTCACCAGTTCAAGCTTCACCCTCTTCCAAGGTCACTGGATTCCTCTCAGCAAAAACAATCTCTGCATTGTTGCACTCATAAAGTGAGCTCAGCAATAAAGTGCTCTGCCACATTTTACTCTGCTCTGGCTGTGCTTGGGACCAAGCCCTGGAGGGTCTTGCAGAGTCCTTTCTGCACTGTCCTGTCTGCAGAGTCCTGTCCCACAGTGCAGATCGGGGAGCAGGGACAGCAGCTGGGCACAGCTCAGCTCCCAGGCTTCCCTTAACAAACAAAACCAACAAGGAAGCGGAGGGAATGCCACTACAGAATGAACTGTTCTGAAGGTGAGATTTCCAGAGGCATTTCAGTGTCTAAATATGCAAATAATCAACTTAATCTACTCTTGAAAGTCTAGCCCAGCTTCTTTTCATATTGAGTAGGATCCTACCTTGTTTTATGATGTGGTTTTAAAATATCCTGTGCTTCCTAAGGTAGACCACTCTGAGTATACAGTTAGAAGAAGGCATCATTTTACTACATTATAGTGAAAATTTCTCACTGCCTTGTCTTCAAAACCATGCAAGTTCCTTCCCAGCCCATTATTCACATATGTTTTATTTTCAGTTACTTTTAATTTACTCTACCATATAGGCCAGATGGAGCATGAAGAAGAGATAAAGCAGCAATTTTTATGAGGTCCCTTCATGACAAAACTTACAACAGTATCACCATGACAATATAAATTTATCTTCATGGAAGTCTGGGCACACAACCCATAACAAACTTTATTTATACTTTAATCTTACTTTCTTTTTCAGCTATAAACAACAGCTGAAAATATACTGTGGAAATCAATTGACAGCAGCCGAATGAAAGGAAATTAATCAAGTGACCTAAAAAAATATTTTCTGTCTCTAGTTTCCATCATGTAGGAGTTTTCAGTAGTAGTTAGGAAGGTTCATGGCCAAGTTACAAGTCAGACACAAATTTCATTTATTGAGAGGACACTGGCTCTCTCTCATTGTAAGGACACAGAAGTTGACTGCACTCAATTTTCAAAATCAAAATACTTCCCACAAACTTTGCATGATCATTAATTTAGATGCTTAGTTCAGAGTTTAGAAATACAAATCCATCTTCAGCATTCAGAACAGCCTTATCTGAGGTGATATCAGTTACTCCTCACTTGCAATCTTCAATATGATTTAATTCAAATTTGTTTTGAGACACTGTAAGATTTCATATCAAGTACAGCAGAAACTGATTCCAGACTGGTTAATGTGAACGCAAAGCAAGTGCTATGACCACCACAGGCTTTCTTACCACACTCATCTGATAAACACGATGGAGATCTCATTTTTATATGCATTTAGAAGGTGAATTAGAAAAGTAAACATTCCTATAGCTACATCTTCAATAGCATCGTTTGGACTCAAAGATAAGAAGAGACTTGCTTTGAAAAAATAGTACTTTGCTGAAGTCTGTCTTCTTTCATCCAAATGATCCTTATCCTGCCTAGAATTAATAAATCTATGAAAGGCAACTCTTATCACTTTAATAATAATTTTCTTGCAATATACTCTTAATAATAAGGAGAAATTACATACAGCACAGCAGATGAAAGGAAAGGTCTGCAGATTGGATTTACAATATAATAGAAGAGCCTTTCTGTGTGTCAGCATACTCTTTACTGAAAAGGTTTCCATCACTTCCACTGTGCTGATAAAGCAGATTTTTTAAAAATGATAAATGGAAAACTTTTAGGGAACTATATGCAATGTCACATCTCTCTCCACTGCCAAAGGATATAAACCTCTACTTACCATTTAAAGTGGCTCAATTAAAGAAAAAACTACTGCATAAAATGACTCAACAAAGTTAACTCATTTCTCTCTTTTTATGTGGATCCTAATTAGAGTTATGACAGCTGCAAGTTGCAGTGAAATTGCAAAAGACTCCAGACAGACCCCGGACAGACTTCAGAACAGTTGCTCTGGGATCTGGGTCGTTCCCTGTGCTCTCTAAAGGGGGCGAAGAGGAGGGAGGGTCCCCGGTAAGAGGAAGCAGGGAGGTACCTGGTCCAGTTTCCAGTGGAACTCGGCGGGGCGGAAGGTGTCGGCCTGGTCGAAGTCCTTGCGCAGCAGGAACACGAGCCGGCAGTTGTGCACGTACAGCGCGTAGTGGTGCCGGTTCATCTCTGCGGGGAGGGACACAGCCAGCTCAGCCACCCCGCACAGCAGCACTTCTCCCCGTGTCTGGAAGTCTGACACACAGGCAACACCCAGCCAAATAAGAGAAACCCCAAAGAACTGGGTTTTCTCATGGATCATTATGGTTCTTGTGGGAGCATCTCCTTGAATTATGCCGGATCAGCTCTGTTTATGGAATCATCCTGTCCCAGCTAATAAATCAAATCCAAATGCATATTTCATATAACTAGTTTCAGTGAAGAATTAGAACTGTTTCTCCCAATCTAAGTAATGAAAAAAAATTAAACGTAATTTAGTTATTTTATTAATCAATTCCTGTGAAATCTCTCTAGCTGTGTTATCCCAGCTCTGTTTGAAATTTAGGTAGTCATCAGTCCCCTCAATAAACTCTCAAGTCAGCAATGTTTAGAGCGGCACCATCTGAGATTAGTTTTTTTCCCAGACCAAATGAAATGAGGAGAGATGGCAACACTCACCTGCTATTGATATTCCCTTTGCATAACATCTTTTCCATACACAGACTCACCTGTCTTGTCAGAGTTGCAGAGAATAGTCTCCTTCTCAGCTCTTAATCCAGGACTAGGTCCATGTTTCATCCACAGAGTGATGGTGAATTGATCAGTTAAATTTTTCGGGACTATTCCATCTGGGATTTTGGCTCCTTGCTTTCCATCAAATTTAAAAATGATGTCATTGCTATCCATGAGGAGCCCAGCTGTCCAGTTGGTTGTTGCACTGGGAGATGGTAACAGGTCAATGGCACCCGAGGAAGCTCCTGCAAATCACATATAATGAATAACACAATGAGAGACCAATGAAAAAGCTGTGAAGATTAATTTAATATAGGCCAGGGTTCTGATTCACACTTTTTAGACTATTTTACTACCCAAATGGCCCTACCAGCCTCAATGCCAAATCACTGAGACATTATAAAATACCAACCATCGTAAACCAGCAAGAGTTTTCTAGATTAAATGTACTGCATAGAAAACTATAGAAAATAATGTAAAGTCATCTTTCTTGGAAATTTTCATTATTTTTTGAAATTCATTAATGACATTTCTTCAGCTGTTTCAAGATCTGCTAAGAGTCAAAACAAATTTTCTGCATTTATCTTCCCTCGCTGACAGCATGAAGGTATGTGGGGATGATGTGCAGTAAAATACAGCACAGTGGGGATGAATGCAGGACAGGGCACACAGTGTCCAGCACACAGCCATGGATATCCACAATAATGCTGGCAGGAATGTCAGTTCACAGGGGGGATTCACCCTGACCAGATAATATCACTTCAGTGCTGGTTTCTGGTACATATTTGATAGTTGTAAGTCCACGTGTTCTTTAATGATGGACTGAGATGGAAAACACCGTGGTGCCAAGGTCTGATAAAATAGCACAGTTCTTCCCAGCTCTGTGTTTTCTTACAGCTTAACAACTGCCAGGCACTATTAAAAACATGTAAGGAGCTACCCAGAGCATTTACCTACTGGTGGAAGACAGCATTTAGCATTTAGGAAATACGATTCCAAGAGTAAAAAGCACAAACAATCTTTGTATTCCTGTTGCTGCTCTGTCGAGTATCAATATGGTGAGCAAACCGTGACGGCATAAAAAATCCCCTGCTAAGATATTCTGCCTTCCTTCACCATCCAAGAAGAGATAAAAGATCCCAAATCTCTGCAGGAGTGCAGAATTTTAAGCCAAGACTGTGTAGAATTGTATCATATGGACTTTTGAAGAAAAGTATTATAGTAATGATTTGGAAATATTCACATTATTCTGTAACTGAATGTCTTGGATTCTTCTCTAAAATTTATTACTGTAAAATGAGGCTATTTTGAAGTGATATTTTAAATATCAAACCTAACATCTACAGGTTCATCATTTGAGCATGGAGACAGAGTTTATTTATTTTACAAACTGTAATTCTGGATAATACACGACACTGCATTACTTAATACAGAGACGTTACCAACAGGAATACATCAAAGTCAATTTATCCAGATGGCACAATTTGGGATAAACTATGTTTTTTTCTTCTTTAATTCAATTCACTGAAAATAAAATTATTTGCACAGGACATAAGTAAAATCATTATTTTCTCACTCATTTTCCTTCTGAGCTAATTTTTATATTCAGTTTTTTAAACTTCCAGAAGGAACAGAAATTTCTTGTACCATGGTGTATATCAAAGAAAATACATTTTTAAATGGGCACATGCTTGTATTAGGTAAATTATGAGCTCAGAGAAGCTTCACCCCTCACTATCTACTCTGGCCACAAACATTTGGAAATATCTATTTTTTATATTAGAATTAATCCAAGGATACACTCCAAAATGGAATTCTCTCATGGTCAGAGTATCATAGAATGGTTTGGGATGGAAGGGTCCTCAAGGATCATTCAGTTCCAAAGCCCCTGCCACAGGCAGGGCACCTTCAAGCCCCATCCAGCCTGGCCTTGAACACTTCCATATTGCTCATTAAACTCAGCAAAGTGCTCAGGTAAATGACCTTATTTGCCCAGCTTAAGGTCAGGCTTGTGCAAGAGCATTTGTGTAACCAGCACCAAGCTCAACAGGTTCCACTTCGTCTGCCCATATTTGTATGGAGATTTATGGCTAAGTTTGGAATCTCATCCTGTTAGTGTGTTTTAGTCCTGCCCTGAGAAAAACCATTGGATTATGTGCTCGGGAGATTTGGCAGGAATAAATCATGCCTTTTCTATCCTAATAAATCCAGCCAGAGTCCCAGGCTGCTCAGCTGTGTACAGAGACAGACCTGGAGCAATGCAAACAGGATCCATCTGGAGGTGTTCCCAGAACAGCCTTATCGTTGCATCACTGCTCTTCCAAAATGTAGTGCCTGATGCCCTTTTCTCCCAAAAATGCTTCCAGGAACTGCTGCATGAAGCTCAGTTTTGGGCTGAGGCACCTCTTGCATATAAAAGTGTTTATTTTCACAAGTGATTTATGCAGTTGGCCCCACCTCCTCTCCCAGTCCTGCACATTTGGGCTCCAAACTTTGTGCCAGGATAAGCACACAGAGACGCTGCTCGCTGAGCTGGACCAGACTGTTGGCTTAGCTGGAACTGAATCATCCAAATAACACCCAGCCCAAATTGTACTTCTTGATCAGATCAGCAACTTTGTTTGAGCCTCTTGCAATGCTCCACCACCCAGGACAATGGAGAGAGGGCAGGATCTTAGCTGGAGCAGGGCCTTGAGTCTGATACTCAGTGTTTCCCTGACTCAGTTTCCCATCTACCACATGTGAGAATTAGCAATCTTATTATTTTCTATTTTATCTACATTTAGAGGGAAAGGAGACAGCACCAGAGCCATCTTTCCACTATATTTTAGGCTCCTCAACCTATATTTCTTTTAGCGTGATTTATTCTAATATGTTTTTGCAGTCCAAATGGTGTCTTTTAGACAGTCTGTACTTTTTATTATCAGGTGACAAGGTGAAAGAATGCTTACTAAAATGCTTTGAGGCACAACACTAATAATTCCTTGACTTTAAAATGACTCAAGTGTAATTTAATCATTTAAGCTGCCCACCTTGACCGTCCGAGGGAGTGCAAATGCCTGGGTTATTGAAAAGCAAACTTAAACCTTCCGTCATATAAAAAATGAATTTTAATTCACCCTCCTTAGCATCTGCCTTCTCCAGATTTCCAACAGATAAATGAAGAAATGAGCACAGGATTTATAAACTGGATCTTTAATTACACAGAGAGAGCCTTGCATTTTAAAGGGTGCAGAGCTGTCTGGGCGTGCTCAGTTCTGCACTCTCTGCAATCACACAGTGCTTCACTGGACAAAAAAATTCAGGGTTTTCTTGCTTTTCAGAGGATTTTATCATCCAGCCATTAGTTACAATAAGGTAATTTCTGGGAGAAAACTGATTTCCAGAAATAATTTAACCTGCTTTCGTAAGAGTTCTCTCTACATTAAGGATGGCAATAAATACTAAATAGCAAAGTGCAGGCCAGGCTAAATGCCATCCTCATGTAAAGCACATTGTCACTTACAACCTTTTCATCAAAGTCCTATTACAAGTTCCTACCATGTCTGCTCCCTATGAAGATATGGAAAACTCAGACAAAAAAAAAATTCTTTCAGCAGTGAGAGTTTCCCCCCTACTTACGTACACTCTTACACTCTTATCTGTTTTCTCAAGTGCTTTCCATTCTGTTCCTTCACGGATGTGCTGAGCAAAAGCTGAAGTTCAGCAGTGATGTCTGCCCACTGCTCACAGCTGCCTGCAGCCACCACAGTGGCACTGACAGACCTGAGAAACTCCTGTAATTCTCTTTTCTGCTCAAGTGTCAGCAGGTGAGGCAGTCAAGGCACACTCTGCAAACTGAACTCCTCAGAGTTTGCACAACCTTCAACTAAGGAATTTTATACCAGCTGAAGGTACCTCCTTTCAGCCCTACACTTGAAATGATAATATTGTTGGATACAGCTGCTATCAGTGTTTGATTTCAAGGTAATAATTTCGTGGTTTAGGTCTTGTTTGCAGTGATCTGCACTGAGTGACGGTGCCATTTGCAGTTCAGCTCTGTAACAGCACAAAGCAATGCTCTTTTGGCTGCCAATACAGGTTCTTAGAGGAGGCAAAAGTATTTAACTTGGCTATAACATATTTATTTTTATTAAAATTCTAGTGTTTTATGAAATCAAGCCTTGCTCAGCCTCTCAGATTTAATGTCATTAACACGATTAAGATACATATTGGGGCAGATGGGTTTTCATCTGCTCTTCTAGAGCCCAAGCAGTTGGATAAAGACACAGAATTAAAGTCATGATTGTTTCTGTGATCTTAACTAAGCAATTTTCAAGTAGAAAACATTCAGATTTTATGACAATGCTACTACTCCCACTCCCCTTTACCTCCCTTTCTCCATCTCCACTGATAATTGATAATCACAACTGCCAACTATTTTCCTCTGGAGATTGCTTCTCCATTTTTAATAATTTAGTAACGCTGGCTGAAATTTCTCATTTACAAAAATTATTTCCTAAAGGTTGGTGTATTGATCTTAACATATCTGCAGCACTGCTGTGTGGTTACCAGAGCAGAGGTAAGCCCTACACCAGAGCACCCCAAACCAAAATCCACACATTTAAAGGGAAAAAAATTGCACAATTGCTACTGTAGCTCGGACAGGAGCCAGGTAAAGAGACCTTTTGGAGAAGATAGGAATCAATGTCCACACCATCAGGGCTTCAGAGGAGGACTCTAAAGACAGGATATTAGAGGAGCAGGAGAGACAGCTGATCTCAAAAGATAAAGGGATTATTGCGTGGCCATTGCTTTGCCAGATACAGAATCTTAAAGTCTGAAAAAAATACAGCAGTGTCTTCAAGTATTTAATCTGCCTTTCCAAATTGATTTGTGCATTTTACACCAAGTTATCGAAAAGCACAAAAAGGGAGGAAAACAATTAGGAAATATTTCTTCACCAGGTCAGCGCTTATTTGAAATTCATGTTTCTTAAATATTTTTGCTCAAATGATTGCCCAAAATACTCTTTTACTTTTTGTTTGTTTGTCCTCTAGCACAGCACTGAGCAGCAGAACAGAAAGCTGAGTCAGGAGGACAAACACAACACAGAGATTCAATTCCCTTCAAATCCTATGGTCTTCCTGTGATGGCAAATCTACACTGGAAATCTCACCACACTGTCACACCAGTATTTGTAGCAGAGGGAAGAAAGAAGGAGGAAGAGGTAGAATGAGGAAGGAGGAAAAATAGAGAAGGGAATAGGATCAGAGAGAAAAAAATTAAAGGAAGGCAGGGAGAAAGTATGAAATAGAGTGAAAACAAATGGAAAAGAAGAATGGAGCAGCTGTCAAATACCACCACTCTCTCCATTTTCATTGCTACGATCCAAGGTGAACCAGCTGAGCTAAATCCAAGTGCTGCATGCCAACAGGTCACAAGGAACTGGTGCTTTGTCTGGAAAAAAACCATTATTATGTCAACTGAAAACCATATTCATACCACATAATTTCTGCAGAGATTTTTCTGAGTAGGTTTCACGATCACAGCCCTTTCCAATGTAATTGGTCTGCAATTCAATGGTGGTGTGGATTGAGGACACTGGTCCATCACACGTTTCTAGATGGATGCTGGGAAACAAGGGTATGCTGCCAGAGCCAGGCCTGTATTCGATCCGTTTGTTCCAGTCTGGAAAAACAAACAAATAAAAAACAACAAGATTGAGTAAAAAAAGGGAAGGGAGTTACATAATTTTAAATGACATGTTGTTCTCAAAGGTCACTGTCTAAGGCAAAAATAAGAGTTTCTGAACTTGGCATCAATAAGCTACTGTCCTAAAAAAATTGGATTTTGGCCCTGTTTTTCTAAGAGTGTCAGGCTCAATTAAGTAACACTGCTGCTGGTTGAGTCACACAAGCATGGGCTACACACATCTCCTGACAAGAAGTGCTAATTGGTGTCAGTCTGGAGCTCCGGTGTCCACGTTCCCATGACAGACTACAAGCCAACTCTACAGGGAGGAGGTGTCTGCTGCACCCAATTTGGTCAGATTTCACAGTGTTGTGATAAGAACAAATACCTCCAAGGACCAGGCTACACACATCAGTCTAATATAACACCCCTGTAGTGCCACTCCTTGTCTTTGAACATCTTCCTAATTTTGTGAAGCATTACTGATAGGAAGCTCCAGCTGAAAGGACGACTCGTGCTTCCAGCCAGATCTGACTAATCCGTGCTTATGCAGATGCCTCACAGCCCACAACATTTAAACAATCCCCTGCCTTAGGCAGCCACCTGTTTGTGCCACACATACCCCTGTGCTGCTCAACTGAAGCATTTAATGTTCGAAATCCAATTAATTATGGTGTTTGCAACACGCTTCAGAGAAAACCCAAACAAGCAGCAGTAATTACAAACATGTATTTTAGCTGTCTTTACAGCTCGTATTTTCATCGAGTCACAGAATGGCTGGAGTTGCAAGGGATCCTCAAAGCTCTCTTAGTCCATCCCCCTGCCATGGGCAGGGACACCTTCCACTAAACCAGCTTGCTCAAAGTCCCATCCAACCTGATCTCAGACAAGTTGAGGGATGGGGCATCCACAGCTTC
>QWTY01001159.1:41075-54371 GCA_008033365.1 Pseudorectes ferrugineus
GTTTGCAGGGAAGCAGAGTTCTCTGACACTTTCCCAGAGTATTCAGCCAGTTGCTTCAGAGAAGCTTTTTTCTTTTAATAACCATTTTCTGTCTGAAATCAACTGCATTTTAGGGAGCAACCTCACTTGTGGTTTAATTGCCAATAATTGAGCAGACCTCTAACAGTCTCAAAAGATATTTTTTAAGTTTGTGGGTTCACAATTCTGCCCTTTTTTGAGGCTAAACTCTTTTTCTCCCCACACAGTACATCGCTCACCAGAGAGCCTGGAACAGGAATAACTGTTTTCAATTTCCTGCTATCTTGCATCTTTCAGCACATTAGTTTATATTTAATTTCCATTTGTTATCCCACTATGGGGGGGACAAGTAACAATTTTGTGAAAACTGTTCCTGCAAGTAGCAGAAACGTGACAAAAGGAGATTACAAGACCATAAATGAGCTAAAGGAAACTTGGTCTAGATTGCAGGACACTTCACCTCACGCTATTTAATGAAAATACTTTATGGCTATTTAGTACTGTGTTGCCACAAGTCTGCCCACCCTGCTTCGAATAAGGAAGATGTAACTTTACAGAAATCAGTATTTGTGACATTAAAACAACTGCAGTGAAATGAACCACACTGAAAATGAATCCCCAGGAAAAAGTGTAGTGTGTGCTTTGTGTCCCCACAGAACTGAAATCAGGCAGAGCCCTGGAGGGAGGGGCAGAACCTGGGGAAGGTGTTGAAGATAACAGGTTTTTGCTTAGGATGGAAACACCTTAATTGTGTTTAAAAATGTTTTAAACCAAAAATCAAAATATCTTCAACTGCAGACCGAGCCTAATGATGTCAGGAGTACCATCATCATCCAGCTTTTCTTGGTAACATAGTCCTTACCTACCTGGCAGGACATGGTCACTCCATTGTTTGGAAATCAGGGACATGAAAACACAGCTGGCATGAAGAGATTTTGTAGCACAGCTCTAGAATTTATTCGACAAAACTCACTAATGAGAATTTCCAATTAAAATAACTGATTAGGAATTAATTCAGCTCATTGATTTACATTTTTAGCTTGCTCAGGACACAAGCAACACTCCAGAGTGGTCTGTTCAGAATGGTTTGATGTCAGCTCGAGTCAAGTTTGTTTCTAAAGTAGCCTCTTAACAGAGAGGAGGCTTGTTTGCTGAAAATGTCTGTGTGGGGATCTGGCTGCTTGTGTATTAATGTCCATCATCAGAGAGCAGGGAAGCAGCTCCTGGATTTAATGAAGACTTCAATGCTATTAGCCCAAGGGAATATTGATTAAAGGAAAGCACCTTGGCTTGTGCAGCCTTATTTGCTCTACCACACATCAGTCACGTGCTGTTGGCCTCGAGAAACAGGAATAATTTTGAATTGTTTTACATAAACCTGTTCTTCCCAGTCCCAGCCCTGCGCAGTGGAGGTTATTTGAAGGGCATCTACACTGAAATTTGCTGCACTAAAATTTTTAATACTAAATTTGCATTAGACTACTACAATCTCTACTCATGACAGTTACATAAACAAGTGCACAATATTTCAAATTACAAAAGCCATTAACTTTTAGGAACTAAGTGGCAATGCCATAAATTCAAATTCCAGGTATTTATTTGTTCAAGATAACACTGAAGAACAAGAAAAAAAATCATGTATTTTAGCAACATCTCTATTATAACCAAAGACTCAGAATATTCTTCTTTTCTGTCAAAAACCTCCCATTATTTTACTTCCTGTAGTCATCCAATCTTTACAAATATAGCATTATTTCAAAGAAGATGGAGCAAACCTGCTGGCTGCCTCTTTGTGGGGAGGTCACAGAGCAACAGACACAGGGAAGAAAGAACACTATAAATATCTTCCGTTCCTAGTCTCCAGATTTCCTCTTTAAGTACTAGAAATACTCTTGGAAAGTTTTTCTTATTTGATATTATTTTTTTCCCTAGAAACAAGTGATTTTTACAGACACTGGCTCAAACTGGAAAACAACATCACCTACATTAACTTCTCCACCTTTAAAAATAAATAGGCGTAAAAAAATCTCATTAAGAGAAATGTATAAATTTCTGGAAGTATTGTGTTGCAGCACATTTTCAAATTACAATTAATGACTCAGTAATTAAGAACTGAAGCCCTATCTACCCAATTGTTTACCTAAAGACCTTCTACCCTGAGTAGGAGACATCCCCTTGCACTTTGTGCTCCTTGACCCGGGGATGTGCCAGTGAGGTGAAGCAGTCACAGGTCTGACAGATGGAAAGGTACAAATAACATGAACAAAGCATCAAAAAACCCCTCAAACCCCAACCAAACCTGATGTGAGGTTGTTTCAATTACTTTTATTTACCTGGTGTCTAAACCCACCTGATGGGACCAGTGACAACCATCAGCCCTATAATGATGTTTGAACTACCAAGTAACTATGACAATACTGGGCAGTACAAACACACCATTACCACCTTTGCAAAACTTATTCAATCAATAAAATACCTAAATGAAAAAAATATAGAAATGAAAAAAAAAATAACCAACAATTACACCCATTTTAATACAAATCCCAAGCTAATTTGGGGGTACTTAATTTATGTGAGATAACTCCATAAAATGGAAACAGAACATTTCTCCAGTGTAAAGAGACCATAATTAGTTTTATAGAATAAATCATTTGAACAGTAAGATGAGTTAGAAAATGTGGAAATAGTTCATAGGTATTGTACATTTTTTTAACAAAAATGGTCTTCAAAGTACTTGGGTACTAGTACATCCCAAAAAACTGAAATGTGGCTCTGCTCCAAGTGAGGGCTGTGGAAATGGAATCCTGCTATTGCAAACATTTCATTACAAGCTCCTCTAGACCAGGGCTTCTCATTTTACAAAGAAAACCTTTTTTTTCTTCTAAATGTCAACCTGCAAATTTACCTTTAAGTACAACAGCCAAACTGATTTTTTCCTTCTCAATCATTATGTTTAAAACTTACAGTTATGAAGGTCAAGTTAGTCCTGAATGACACCTGCATAATGTGGTCACATCCAGTTGGTTTGTCTGTAATCCAGCCCTCATTTTCATCTTAATTCCTAATAATTAGTGGCATATCTATCTTCCCAGTACGTTGTCAGCTGGGGTTTTCTCCATTCCAGACAGGTGTAGATCCTTACTGCCTTTTTTAGAAAATCAATTCCTACTGAAATGTCTCAGTATCAACACAGGAACCAGCTTTAAAAATGCTTATCACTCCCAGAGAGGGTGCCTTGGCTCCTGTGTGCCATGAAAGCCAATCCTGAACCTGGAACAAGATAACCTGAACAACTCCAGCTCACATGGCAAAAGTACCTTGCCATGGCTTCCAAAGCGTTCTTTAAAGGAGTGGTAGGAGAATGGCAAATCAGCAGCATTTTTTTTATCCTTCCTGTATATTCAGACTGACTCATAAGATAACTTATTAGAATAGAAATTTGTCTTATTTTTTTTTTGTCTGGTCTGCTCTTTGTTCTGCTTAGGAAAAAAACATGGCAAATGGAAACAAACGTGGGATTGCCATCCACTTTGTTAGCAGGCTTGGAATGAGGCATAAGAAACAGCAGCAGTTTTCCACACCAATGCAATAAGCACCCTACTTTCCTTACTGCGAGGTAGAGGGAAAACACCAAAGAAAAGAGATTTAAATAAAAAATTAAAAAAGATAAGCTATTAAACCTTACCTTGCCAGCCTGGTTTGCACACTGGTTTGACATTAACTCGTACCAAGACATCTTCTGTTGCATGTTTCTGCCCACAGTCAAAAGCTGTCACCATTATCTCATACTGGTGCTGCTTATCATAGCTCAGTTTCTCGGTGTTCCTGATGTTACCTAGAGATTCAACACAAGAAAACATTCAGAGATTCATTCTTGGCTAAGCATACACACTGAAACATTTAGGTCCTGGTTCATTGAGTGCTTTGTGACTTTGAGCTCTTTAAAGCACATGGGAGATCCACAGGCAGGACAGTTCTGAGGAACAGGATGCTTTCAATCCAGCAGAGAAATAAGAAGATTGTAGGCAAATATAAGATGGGAGGGATATAATGTGGGCATGGCTCTATCAGGAAACATCTGCTCAACAACACTTTCTAAAGTAAGATGGTAAAACTAATTAGCAGTTACACCTTGACGTGTGACGTACGTGCAGATGCACCCTCATTTTTCACATTTTCCACAATACACTGCTTTAACAGCCACATTCCTGAGATCCACTACTGAACCCAAGAATCTTCCTGTTTTCCCAAGCGCTTTTACCCTTTAGATGAGAGACATTTTAAAAATAGGAAAAGCCCCAGAATCACCTCCTGCATTACAGTGCTTAGCAGTATTTGATACGGCAGCAGAGTTATCAAATGGAAAATAAAACCCAGCAACAACAGGGTTTATCTGCTGAACCTGACACACACATAAAGGTGACAAATTACCTGCTTCGGGAACAAAGACATCAGAACTTTCAGAAGGAAAGGAAAAGATCCTTCTCAGAGTAGTTCCTGCAGGACTGGAAGAGCACCATACAAAATGTATGGGTTTGCTATTAACAAGTTCAGCATTTTAATTCTGTCCATTTCCACTGAAATTTACTTTTTGCACAAGTTGGAACTTCAGCCTGTTTAATTCATTTCGTGCTTTTGCTCAGGGCTGTTTGTTTTACCATCTCTTTGGATGAGAATTTTTGTTCTTGAATTCAAGAAACAAGCGTACTCTGCAGCAATGCTACACATAACTACTTTCAAGCAAGGATCAGCAAAATCCAGTTGATTGTGCTAAATTTGAAATGGGCAGCTCCCATATCCTGGAATTTAGTCAAATGCAGTGAACTGATTCCCACAGACGTTGGCCAAAGTCTCTTTTGTCAGGCACGAAACGTTAGGCTTTGTTTGGACATTTGGGTTTCATTTTCTTTTTTCTTTTCTCTCAAATGAGAGAGAGACAGGAGAAAGCAGACAAATGCAACTTCTTAAAAGAAGTCTTTCACTAAAGCTCCATTAATTTGACAAGTGAAGACTTTTAGCAGGTGTCTCTGCTGCACACTCCTCATCTTGTCAGAGCCCACCACTTTTCTTTCTACTACTACATTAAAGCCAACTGTAGGAGTTTAACTGAAACGGATGCAAAACTTTCCAGGTCAGGCCTGAAGAAAGGCTTGTTGCATTTATCACCATCTTCAGGTTCAAAATTCATAACTTAAATAGACTCTTAGGTCTGCAGTTATGTCAGGCCCAATACCCCATTTACCGTTGGCTCTGAGTCTCTCTCCCTCCCTGTCTGAGCAGGGCACAGAGGAGGACAAGCCCTTCTAATATTTTTATGTCTCAAAAGGAGAAACGAAATGAGCTGCTGAAGGCTAAGATGGAAACAGGGCAGTGTCCTGCAGCCTCTGGGGTTCTCCCTCTGGGGTACCTCATCTTGCCAGGCATTTTCAGGCCTGCCATGGACACAGCTCTTTCCTCCCCACAAGCAACTGCAACAACCACACCAACTACTTCACTGGTTTTTGAGTTAGTAATTGACAAAACAATCTAATCACCCATTTTACTATCTTGAGTTGCCTGATTAGTGGCTGCCTAAGAGGTTTTAATGAAAAACTGCCACTGTATATACTTAATTACTGAGTTTATATCTGCTCAGTTCTTCTGTCCTTTCTGCATTATATTATTTCTTACATGAATCTTTGTATTTCCCTATTTGGTTCTCCTTGGTATTATTTTAGTCTGTGATCAGCAAAGATAATTCTCAAGAAACCAAAATTGTCCAAATCTTCATTAGCAGATTGCTAGAATTTGTGTGGCACATTAACTGTCCTACAAGATTTATAAATCATTACAACATATTTACATTTCATTAAATCTATCTTCCAAGATCTGTATTTCATTATGGCCATTTCAGATTTGAACTACAAAGATTCTAAATCTTAGGTGTTATTCTGGAAGGTCATTTGGATGACTTGCAGATGTTACCCAATAGTTTATTGATTTCCTAATAATTTTTTTCTCTTACCTCTGATATTTTATGATTCTTTAGGTTTTTATAATTTAATCAATACGATTAAAAAGTAGACACAGAAGGGAAGCACTATAAACACAGACTAATTAAAGTTTTAGAGATGATAGTCTGAAAGTTTCTGTTTACATCTCACCCATAGACAAAAAAGTAATTAACAACATTAAGAAGAGAAGATTTTAATGGGAGAAGTAAGTACATTTCTACACAGTTCAAAATTAGGCCATAATTTTTTTTTTTTAGTCTTCATAAATATCTGCCTTTTCCTGGAAATACCCAGAGCTATAACAAATTTTCCAACAACAAAAAGCAGATCAGTGACCACAGGAATATAAAAAGTCCTTCCTGAGGACACAGACATTTACACCTCTGTTTCTTCAAGGTCAGTTTTAGGGCTAGATGGATACAGACATCCCTCTTTTACGGCTCTTTCACCTTACTTTGGAGCAGTCACGAGAATGGGGAAAGACTTGACTGATTTAGTACGGCGATTCCCTCCTAAATGCCACAGTTACTAAGTCCATTGAAGGGTTAGAATTTCTTCTTGTCAAAAAGGTTCATTTTTAAAAGATAATGGAAAGAGTCTGTCGCTTAATAAATATATAAACGTAGAATGCAGATGCTCAGCTATAAAGTTTGGCTTTACTTTTCTGGCAACATGAAGTTTGCACAGCTCCTACCGCAGCTCTCGGTGCTCTAAAGGGGATCTTGTGAGGTCCTGTCCTATCTGGGATTTGTAACCTGATAAAACCTGTACTGACTGGACAGGTTCCCTAGCTCATCTTCACATTGAACAGTCTGAACACATATTTGTGAAGTGCTCCCCAGAGGTGGGTGGCAAATAAGAGTCATCCCCATTTTAGAGGTGAGAGTAGGTCAGAGCCGTGACAGAATTTGTATCTATACCTGAGTTCTCTGATCATCTGACCATAATCCCTGACAAATACAGCACAAGATATGTGAATAGAAATGGGTTTTGCTGGCATTACAACAGATCTGTGCATTGTGGTTTAATTTTTCTGTCACCTGAAAAAAGCTGACACAATATTGATACAGTAACTGACTTGATTTGGATTCTCTGCTAAGGAGAAAACGAGACTAATCTGCATGCAATAGTACTTTAAAACATATTATGCCTTATACTTTTAATCACAGTTCTTTGCACAGCAAAGCATAAATTTGTCCTCTGCCTTTACACGACTATATTTTATGACTAAGAGTTCATTACCTTCCAAGTTGGGCTCATCATATACAAGAGTGAATTTTATTGGTGCTACGGTTTCAGAACACAAAGTAATTTTATTCACAAGGAAATTACATACCAAGGGCCAGAGTCCCCAAATGTAACTGGGAAGTTTTCTATTACCTTCCCCAAGTGCCTGAGTTACAAGGACCTGTAGGAAAACCCCTGAGCTGATGCTGCTTCCTGTGCCCACCCACTCCTGCCTGCCATGGAGTGGGGATGAGGCAGCCTGTGCACCAACACAGCCTGCAGGGCTCTCTCTGCCATTCTGCAAATGTTCCCCAATGCATAATATAATTTTTCAAGGCCAAAAATGCTCCATGCATGGATGTAGGGACAAGAAGTAAGTTTTACCTAACAAGACAATGACCTGCCAAAAGAAAAAGAGCTGGTAGAGTAGCTTCATCTTTTTACAGATCTATGTTTGGGGTTAGTTTCATACATTGGTCATGAAAAAAACCCACCATCTGGGGCAGACAATGGCATATTTTCCTCAGAATTCACCCCCACCTCCATCTTTTGGGGCCCCCTGCAATATTTAGATTTGATTTCAAGGTATCTGGTTATCCTCTTTCTGAGCAATGAAGCTCCACATGTAGATGACTGAAAAGCATAAAAAAATCTCAACCTGCAGAAGACACAAGACCCTAGATTTGTATTTCACAACAGCTAAAAAATCCTGTTAACAAAATCCTAATTAGCACAGTATTAACAGACAGTCCCAGGCATCTCATACATCTATTTTAACCACCCTACAGGGAAAAAAATGGGCATGTTTCCAAAGAATTTGCACCAGAGAAAGTTTATGTCAGCTGCCACAGAGAGACATTCTCAGCAGTGAAATGTGTTGGAACTAAGCAACATATTTCTGCCACAAAATAAAAGCGTAGCCATCTATTCTAACTTTGTCTCTAATCCCAGTAGGTTTAAGCAATTACCATTATCTTAAAAAATTGCAAATTAGACTGCAATTACTGTTGGTTGTGGCAGCACTGTTCTTTTAGTGAACAAATAGATCAAAAATATTAATTGAATTCATGACCAAGAAACTGCAAGTATTACACACTCATACCAATTATTCACTGCAGGCTTTAAAGTCACATTTAAATCAATGATTTTCTCATTGCCTTTGCTGAAAAGCAGGTCCCAGGCACATGAGGACAAAGATGTAACCAAGGATTCCTGACACTTCCCATGCTTTTGATCATGTCTCTGACTGTAAAAAGACATGATCACTCCTGAGGCAGCTGCTCTGTGAGATAGGAGCTGAAAAGGCACGAGCAGGAGAAATGACTGCTCTGTATCACACCAATTTCAGGGTATTCTCTGTCCCTTACACCTGCCACAAACCTGGCAGGAAATTATGAAACAACCTGTGACTTCTTTAAGTACCCACTCTCCATACAGGGAAGTCATGTGGAGTGTTGGAAAAAAATGGATTCGGAGACATGGAGAACTTTCTTTGATGACAACATGGGAGATCTCACAGTTAGAAAAAAATCCATGGAGAGGAAAAGCTTCCAGGGAATTGCTTCCGAATATCTACTTCCAAATGCCCACTTGATGTAAAAAATCCTTTGTGCAGTTCTCTGGATTCTCAAGAATCCTCAGGGTTACTGTGCCAGCTGCCCTCATTTACTCAAACACAAACATATTCCTCATGATTGCACTTCCTTTACCATACCCTTGCTTCCCAGTGTGCGATAACGAGACGGATTTTTCCCCAAAGTCATTACAATTTATTGATGTAACAGGTTATTGTCTTCTGATGCTCATCTGAGCATTGTGCAAGAACTGCACAAATACAGGTGAATAATTTTTGAACAGGGTAAAGAGTTTTTATAAAGCATCCCAACATGAAAATGACTGCTCAGAGAAAACAGTAGCTCCATGCATGCTTTCAATTTACAATTTGGCCAAAAATCAGATTTAACTTCTGAACTGTACTTTCCTCCTACAAACAACATGGATTAAATGCTTCTGCTAGGAGAGATAAATCAGAGTACTGCTGGCTGTACACACAGGGTGTTTCTTCTTGGGAAAATATTTTGTATTGCCTGAAGCAAGCAGAGAATGGGAGGAAGGATCTTCCACACACTTCTCATGCAGCTCAGCCCCCATTCCCAAACTCAGTTTCATGTTCTGTGCTGTTCCAGGAAGCTGACATACAGGGCCACCAAGGTCAAAAGCTGCTGCATATGGAAAACTTAATATGGTTTATTATTTTCCCTAAAATATAAATTATATACCTTAGAAAAACAACTAAAACAAACCAACAAACAAATTAAAAAATGGTACTAATTCTCCAAAGTACGTTTTCTTCCATGCTGCAGAATAATGGATCCACTTCAGGAAGCACCACAAGTGGGCAGGTCTGTGGATCCGTGATCCTAAAAGTTTTATCAATAAACATCTGCAGAATATTGTATATTCAGGTTCTGCTTTAGGAAGTCCAGGGGAATGGGCCTAGCTGTAATCCAGTGAATAAACCCTGCATTAGGGAACGCATGCTGCATTGGGGAATGCCATCACTTGGATGGGAAACAGGATCTGAGACAAAAGGAGAACGGACTGAGTGACCAAGAATCCCGTTACCTGATCTGGTGCCTTAATTTCCACAGGAAATTACTGCACCGCGTTCTGCCCCAGTCTTAGACAAAAGGGATGGAATTTCTCAGTGTAAGGATTCCTATGATCTCAGAGATGAGAACAGGATTTCTCTCTGGAGTTCACTCTCCAGCCAGGTGATCAGCTGGTCCCAGCAGGCACTGCCAGCCCTGCAGCCAGCCCAGCCCAGCTGTGCCAGCACTCACCGTTCCTGTCGATGGCAAAGGGCACATCTGTTGTGACGATCTCGTAGTTGCAGATCTGGCTGTACTGCGGGGAGCAGTCCTCGTCTATGGCTTCCACCTGCAGGATGCTGTCGTAGATCTTCCCCTCTGTCACAGTGGCCTTGTACACGCTCTCCTTGAACGCTGGGGAGAACTCATTGACATCCTTTACCTGGATATGGACTACTGCCCTAAAATAGGCACACACAACATCAAAGAGAAAAATCAGTTTATCATGACACCTCACTGACAGTTTCTTTTCAAAACATTTGAAAAGACTAACAAAACATATCTAGAAAACTATGTAAGCTCCGATTAAAATGGGATATTACTGAATTTTTACGTTTAATTTGCCTAATTTAGTATCTTAATGTGGCACTAGGTAAAAGTCTATTGCCACGGCTTGTAGGGAGAGGGCTTCACGGTGCTCCCTATTAAAATCTGCCCCTAAAAATGAACCCCAGCAGAAAGCCAGTGATATCATTACAGTGTAAAATAAGCAAAGAGAGAGGAAAAAATCACAGTAGTCTTACGTATCCACTACCTAAAAATGATCAGTTTACAACATTCTTCCATATTACATAAGGCTCTCACCTTCTGCTGATGATAATTATCTAATCCTCCAACTAGTTACAACACTGTACACGTGTACAGTGAGTAACCTCTAAAGGCCTTGCTTTGGAAGGATTTGCTTTGTTTGGTTTGATAGGCAGGGTAACAGAGGGACACAGAAGGGATGTTCTAGAGCAATGGCAGAGCCACAGTAAAGGTTGGGACCCCACACAGCGTGGCTGAGCGTGTGCCACCAGACAAAGTCTGGGGGCAGTGGGCCAGATTTCATTTCGTCAAGATTAGACCAAAATTTTCCACAAGTGGATTTCTACCAGATTGTTACTGACATGAGAGGGGGGAACATAATAAAATTTGATATTGTGAAGCAAAACCCATTTCTGTGATTTGATGGTTATCTGCTATTGTAGGCTTCCTCCTAAATCTATGTTCTTTTTAAATATCCTGAAAACTTCAGCATGCATTATAGACCTAATTAAATTTTTAATTGTCATGTGTCCTGGATGAGCCAAAGGAGGAATGATTACTATAAATCATTTATTATAATGGCTCTCAGCAAAACGAACAATTTGTACAGCACTTATACATCTACGTGAGTTAAATTCATCTTTAATGACGAATGGTCTGGAGCTTAATTTCATGAATTAAAAGGGAAAAAAAGGCACTGTACCACCTAAGCTTATGCAGGGAATAGGCTCCACAGTAAAAAGTACCACCTACTGACCTTCAATACACTCCTCTTCAGAGGATTTTAGTTCCTCTGAGACTCGCTGTCCAAGTGCTGAGGTCACAGACACTCTTCAAACGTGACACTGCTCAGCTTATGACATACACATACTAAAAAAAGGGGATGATTCCTCTTTTCTTACCATTTGAAATGAGATGAACAGAGAGAAAACCTATTTAAAAATTGTGAATATCAATTGAAAGCCAGCTTCTGTGACCTGGATGTATTCAACGTGAAAGCAAGAATGGAAAATATAAACCAAAACTGAGATGCATTTATCCACTTGAATGGGGATCCTGTCAAAAGCTTTAACTGAAGCAAAAAAAGGAATATATTTTCTAATAGGAAAAAGGGAATGAAAAAATGGGTGGAATATTGCAACAATGGTTCATCTTTGTTCTATTTGCTTTCTACCCAACAATAACATAGACTGTAGAGAGAATGTACACCAAAACAAAAAAATATTTCTCCTCATTTTCACCCACTTGTGAGATTTCTTCCAGTTTGTTCCGCCTGGTCCTGATCCACAGTCGTAGGCCTGGATGATGAATGTGTATTCCTTCTGCAGTTCACAGTCAATCGGACTCTTCGCTCGGAGCCGACCTTCTCCAGATGTCTTGTTCAGCACAACAGCCTCGAAGGGCATTTCTTGCCCGTGGATTTTAAAAGCACATATTTCACCTGTGAGGAACAGTACAAAACAATCATAACTGGGGGGGTCTAAGTCTTACGCACTGGAGTGATACCTGCAAAGTTCATTTGTGTTTCACCTGCTGTTACAGAGGGGGAAATACAGACTCAGGCATCAGGTTATTATGCATCCAAAAGGGCCATTAAGCAGGTGCTTGTGCAGTGGGATGCGCTGAGTGCAGCTCCAGGCACACACCTCCCTCTTCCTCTGTCAGTACTAAATGGTTTCTGAAAGCCCCAGAGGCCATTCCATATGGTACCAACAGCAACGTTGAGCTAACTTATTTTTGAGCTAAATTAAGAGACTGTGTTTATTTAAAGAAAATAGCAAAAAGAAAAATAGATAATATTTCAGAGGTGGTTTTTTTTAACTGCTGTCGCTCCTTGAGCCACTTGAGCTGCCAGGTGGTAGTAGATGTGCAGATTCTTGCAGTTTAGTTTCCCAACAGTGGAAAAACTAATGGTGCAGAACATGGGCACATTCAAAATACATCCTGCTTTATTTACAGACATACATCATCTTTGGAACAGAAGTAGTCGAAGGAACACAGACGAGTGTCCCTTTTGGACATCTCAGTCACCCACCCACATTCACACTCTCATACATGAGTGCCTTCTTGGCAGCAGCTCACTCTGCCTCCAAACTGTTTCCTAATATAATAGATCCATAGCATCTCTCAGAGGAGTACTATAGAACAAAACAGATGATATAGCAAGGACTAAAAAAATTGATTTGGTCACAAAAGACAACATAAAGAATCTTGTGAGAATATGAGTCTGAAAAGGGAAAAAAGACCCAGTTTCTGGTGTTCCTTTTTTTATCCTTCATACCAATTGCATGGATATGCACACTGAGTTCATTTTTAACTGCTCCAGAATCCAACTTTAAAAATGAAATATTTATACAAAGACCAATGTGACTTAAATATTTTTATGACACATTAAACACATGCTCTTTTATGAGCAAGTCAGTCTCGGGACATGCATTATAGATTCAAAGCTGTCTCCCACTCACATAATCCTTTTCCATTTATTTCCAATTTACAGTTGCAGCCTTTTGGAAATCTCCTTGCCAATCATATCTGAGCCAAGCGCCAAATTCTAAATTAACTCTGAATCTATGACCTCTAATTCAGGCCTGGCTCCTCTTTCTCTATTATAACATATTGTTTATTTTTGCAAAAGAGAGCAGACAGTGACTTTATAAAAG
>QWTY01001161.1:0-13716 GCA_008033365.1 Pseudorectes ferrugineus
TCTCACTTCTTTCTGTTGGGTTTCATTCCTCTATCCTTTTAATTAATTAAAATAATAATAATACTAATAATAATGATTTGAAATAATAATAGCAGTATAATATTGTTAGTAGTATATTTATTAGTAGTTAAATTGTTAAATTGTTCTTAACTCATGTTTTACCTTTTCTTTTCTATTCTTCCCTCGGGGGAAATATATAACATTGTTCAAAAAATGGGGTGGCAGTGCACTTAGATGTCTAATTAAACAGGGCTGCTGACAACTAAAGAATTGAGGGCAACAATGAAGCTAAAAGTTCAGTGAAAGCAAAGTATTCCTACAGCATTCTCCTGAGGGCAGAAATTAAGGTCAGTTAGTCTTCTGATACTGTAGTCTACATGTCCCCAAGTGCCACATCCAGACACCTCTTGAACACTTCCAGAGATGGTGACTCTACCACCTCCCTGGACAATTTATTCCAATGCCTAACCACTCTTTCAGTGAATTTTTTTTTTCTAATATCTAATCTGCACCTCCTCTGGTGCAATTTAAGGCCGAGGGTTAATGCACTTCAAGAGAATCTCTCACTAGTATATGAGTTGCATTTCATCTCTCAAAAAACCCCCAAAACTCGAGTTGGCATTGGGGTTGAGATCTTGTCCCTACTATAACTTAATTCTTTTGAGTTTTGTCTCGTCTTTCTGGATTCCTATCTTGCCAAGTAAGATAATTGCTGCTTAAGACCCTCATCCCATGAGAAGGTCAAGATAACCTTGGCCAAGATAACCTTGGCCAAGATAACCTTGGCCAAGCTAGAATATTTATTAAGAGCAAAGGGTCAAGTTTTCTGCTGATTTAGCACGTCTGAATGCTGAAAGCTGGCCTCCAAAATGCATATCCCCATGGATTTTCCTGCAGTATTGATGGAGGATAGTTATTTAAAATTGAGGAGAGGCAATATCAAATGATCTAATTCGACAATTATTTATTGCTGTGGGATATCCTTGACAGTAGATTGGGAATATATGGGAATAATAAAGGGAGCAGATGCACATACACATCCTGAGTTATTTTTTGCGATATATTTTATTGGAATTCACATCAGAGCCATCACAATGGTAATTCATAACACACGATGTGCTGCTGGTGAAGCCCATGCCCAGAGGCTGCATCGATAGCCTTTGTTGCTCACTCACCCTGCTAATGTGAAAATGAGAGCTGTGGGGTGAATCCTAATAGCTTCTGTCAGGCCTCTTAGGATGAGTGTTTGTATGACTGCATTGGCTTCTCATTTATCCTTGCTATCACTACCTATTCATTTCTGTCTTGGCTTTGAAGGTGAAATCCCTTATTCTCTTTCATCAGAGTTGACAGTAGCACCAAAGCTTTCTCTCCTGTGTTACAAAATTCTTCTTTCTAGAGCATGGAGACATTTCATCAGGAAAAAACATAAACCAAACAAAACTGAGTTTTTGTTTAGGAATGCCATTAACACACAGTGTTTTTCAAACTGATAAGGTATTTAATACTTTGTTTTTTTCTGCTGAAAAAACATGGATAATATAAATGTTCACAATGTTTAGTTTATATGGAAAATTTACAGAGTAAAAGAAATTACTTCTGATTGATGGATTCTTACTTATTCAAAGCTAGAAAAAAATTCATAACTGTGTTGTTTTATCTTTTTTAAGTGTTTGGTCTTTACACATATTTAAGCACTGTCCTATTTCTAGGAAGAACTGTGGCATGCCTAGCAGCCTATAGGATACAGATGATCAGATTTAATGGAAACTGGAGTTCCATTTTGCCCTTTGACTCTCTGAATTAGTGCACTCTGTGAGGAATTGCTTACATTTCGGAGACACAGAGTCTTCTGCTTGTCATGCTTACAAAACTGGCTGTTTGAGTCATGGAACATACAATATACACCTTTCCGAAAATTTGCTACATGTAATTCAGCTTGGCTGAAAATTGCTTGTTGAGTGTCTATGCTGCTCTTCGCAGTGGTACAGCTGGGCAAAAAATGACGTGACCTACCAGTAATGCCTTATAACCTCTGATAATGATAGAGAGCAGATGAAAATATGACTTAGTTGCTGGGATAAATTTATTTGTAATTACTTTGTCTCATAGAGAGGCCTGCATCTAATGCAGTCAGTAAATGAGATTTATTACAAAGGAAAATATAAATGAAAAAATAAACAAAGTTTTCATTTTAAGGGTTCTACAAAGTGAGTAATATACACATATTTTTAATATATAATATAACAATTCAATGTACATCCATGTCAATTAAAAAGCTTCCTAAGAGTTTTTTTAGCACAGTCAAGAAGGATATGGAAAATCTCTATCCAAATAATTCTTTTTGGGATGATTCCATTGATAAACTAAAGGCTTATTTTTTCAGGATATAAGCATAGCCAAAGACTTCATATTTGTGTTAACAAATTATTGTTCAAGTTTCAAAAAGTGCTACTGTCCAAGTTACTACATTTACCACCAGCAATGGTGGCACATGTTCTTACAGCAATCACATTTTTCAGTCCATTGATCTATTCCTACAGAAAAGGAAAGAATACCCATACTGACACACACTGCGGACCGAGCAGAGTACAAAGACAGCTCTCCTGCATTCCTTAAGACTCACAGTTCTTCAAAAGGAGAAGAGTGAAGCTATGAATTGAGCTAAAAGGTCTGAATTTCCCTACTCCAAAACTTCAAACTTGACTTCTGTGGCACTTTAAATAGTCTGTCTTTTATATATTCCTAACTAGCTGCAGTTCATGGATGTTCATCTAATTGTTGTGCATAAAAATGCAGCAATGCTTAGAAGCAGGGACAGAAAGTTTATACCATGGCTTTAACCATGCAAATAAGCAGAATATATGATGAAAATCATAACTTCAAAAATAGCACAAACCCTGACTATAAGAATAACAGTAATAAAATATATTCTTTAACTTTTGTATAAAACAATATTGGAATAGGGATGCCTTTCAGCTAATAATACTGTAACTGTAGGTCCTCTCATAGACAGACAGAATGGGAGCGTCAGACAAATTTATTAGAGAAACCCTCTGGTTGTGTCACAAGGTGCAGAACAGACTCCCTTGCTTTCTAAACTGCTCCTCAGAGAGGAGTCTAGGTGTGGCTGGATCCCATCTTAGCCCCAGACTTACTCAATGATTTATGTTTAAAAGATTATACTGGTGCGATTGAACCTTTAAACAGCTTTGTCCCAGAGGATTAAGGATGAAAAATCAAATATATTTATATAAATACAATTACTTATTTATTTAAATTAATTACAATAGTGATACTATTTAGACAAGATACTTTAATAAGAATTATTTACTACACAGTATGGACAGTTGTAACTACTAGTATAGTGCACTATTTCTGAAGCAATATTGAAGCAAATATATTAAAGAAATTATATTGAAGCAATTATATTAAAGCTAGCAAAACAATTAATAAGTAGAGACTGATATTACTCACCTACGTGAACAACTGTGGGTAAAACTCTTCTGCTTGGCCTCGAGAAGTAACCTTGAGGGCTGTCCCCACTTGAGGGAAGGATTTTCACACGCCTTAGAGAGGTGTGCTGGAAATCCTCACAATGCAGCAGTGATGTTTTATACTATAGTGATTGAATGTCAGTCATATACATTTCGGGATTATGTGTTGTCAGGCTTATTCAGTAAAACATGCTTTGCTGCTGAAAAAAGTGTTATCAGCTATGGCTTCTTCTGCTCAAGATTTCTGACTCTCACTTCATATCAGGGCCTGCACATCCCTTCTGTTTCCAGCCTCACTCAGGGAGATCTGTCTTACACATCCTGTAGGTGGGTCTGATAGTTTGGTCAAACTGGTCACACCATTCTTCAATACTAAAATGGGGTCATTTTTGGTCTATCTTATCACTGGTCAGCAGACGCTCCTTGCTCAAGCCATCATTGATAACTTGTAAACAAGACAGTTTGGGCTGCTTAGGCAAAGTGTCCTGCTACAGATGCAACCTGATACTAGTCCATTTATACAGTTAGAAATCATAAAAATCATAGAATCATAGAATTATAGAATGGTTTGAGTTGGAAGGGACCTTAAAGATCATCTAGTTCCAACCTGTCTGCCATGGAGGGGAATGAATCATTTAATTTAGTTTTCTGAGTAACTGCCATATGAATACAACTAAAATGGTATCCCTAAAATAGTATTTAGTCACAAAATTATTAGAAAAGTTAGAGGTAGGAAAGACCTATTACAGTATTTAAGACATTTTTTTGCTACAGCTGGATTTTTTTTTTCCTACTGGAATTGTATTTTTAATAGAGTGGAAAATTAAAAGTCTTCCTTACCTCTCACATATCAGCAAGCACTATTTGGACATAGCATTTGTTTTTCAGATTAGATCTTTCTTTCCTTAATTTTATCCTCTAATATTTCTTTATACTTGTGTATGTTAATAATTTATTCTCTGTTCTGGGTGTCAGATTATAACTATGTTTCTCATTTGTCTTTACTTAAAACTCCAAGACATATTTAGGCTGACTCTCTTAGAGGAGCTTTTGAAAAATAGAGGTACATATCCACTGATCTTCATAAGATTAATGGGATTTGGGCAAAGAGCATCCAGTCTTCATTCTCTACTTTTGAAACAAAGTACTTCTTTCAGCACATTTAATCTATATTAAAATTTCTCGCTGGACTAATTATCTTTCAGCATCGTGCAATATGCAATTACAGTGATATTCCATGTTCATATGAATCATAATTATCTTCCTATCTATCACCTCCCTTTGACTATGTCCTTTTGCATATATGTATCATCATTGGAAAGGATGATTTTAACTGTTATATGTGCATTTTAACGCTGTGTCAGTATATCCATTAGGAGACATTTATAATTACTTCTACAAAGAAGTAATTGCACTGATGCATTTTTAAATATTTTCTCAGAAGAAAAATCACATCTCTTTTACCAGATGAACCTTAATATGAACATACTCATTTGTTTTACCTCTCCAGAGTATCTTTCTCAAACAACATTGATCTTTTCCCTTTATTGAAGTGTAGTATTGGTTGCATACTACTAACTGCCTTTGCTTCTACATATTCACATACTTATTAAAAAAACTTCAGATTTAATGTCAATCCTTCGCCCACCATCTCTGGAAGTCAGGTCAGGCTTCACAAGAAGTTACAGAGCCGTGGCCAGTGTTGGGTGGGACAACAAGAAGGGCTTTTTTAAGTTTGTTAATATCAAGAGGGGGTCTACAGAAAACATTGGACCAATACTTGTTGAAGAGGTCATATAACAAATAAGAATGTAGAAAAAGTAGAGGCATTCCAAGCGGATTTGGGGTTTTTTCTCCCCTCAGTCTTTAATAATACCAGTAGAACTTGAGCCACCTGGCCCTGGATTCAGTTCATGGGAATGGTTCAAACCTCTGTCAGAGGAGGTTTAGACTGGGTACCAGGAACAATTTTTCTACCCAGAGAGTGGATGAACCCTGAAGCAGGCTCCCTAGAGAGCTTGTCAATGTTCCAAACCTGTCAATGTTTAAGAGGTATTTGGACAATGTCCTTAACAGCATGTTTAAACTGTTGGTCAGCCCTGAATTGGTCAGGCCATTGGACTGGATGATTGTTATAGTTCCTTTCCAACTGAAATATTCTAGTCTATTCCACAAGTAAACTGTTTATGACTTAGTTCCATTATGTGATTCCCCACATTTACACAGGACTTTATGCGTCATATTTCATAAGAAAAAAAATCTCTGTAAAATTCTCAAATTCTCTGTGAGATTATTAAGGTTATATTCCTTGTGTCACTGTTATCACTTTCTAGAGACCATTCATCATCCGTAAACGGTATATAAAACAGATGTATTATTTAAAATATGTATTATAAAACCCTCTTCTAATAATTCCCATAAAATTTTGTCAGTTCTCAATGTCTGCTCTATACCAGCTACTTAAACAATTCTTTGAACTACTTGGCTGGGATGCAATCTCCTCATTTCTCAAAAAAGCATGTTCTACAGTTTGAGAGTGATTGATCTCATTATTTTGAAGCTTAATATCCTTGAAGATGTCTCAGTATATATCATGAGTAATTCCTTGAGTTGCAAGGTTATATCCCTGAAAACAGTCTATATAAGCCTGGAAGCCAGCTGATCCTGTATTACAAATGATGTGTGCAGTCCCTGTTTCCTGGTTGGTTCATTTTCTTTTATCACTAGTCTCTCTAGCTTTCTGATATCCTCTGTCATCTGTGGTCATTTTTAAAGCTTTTTGCAATGTTTTACTTGAGGAGAGAAATGGATGATACTACAAAGGTTCTTGAAGTATAAAATTCTGGAAAAGGATCTACCATAGGCAAGGATTTAATGTGTAGACAGAGCAGGAGCAGATGATCTAATAGCTCTTCTGTCAAGTCATAACTTGACAGAAGTCAAGGCTTTTAGGCTTGACTTTAGGCTTTTATCTGTCAACAAAAGTCCAGCTGTATCTGTATGCTCAATTAATGGGAAAGGTCACAGTCAGTGAGAACCAAGAAAATCTCTTCTATGACTTCGCAGATTTTTATGAAGACAGGAAACATATGCAGGTTGCTTTGTTTTTTGTTTTACATGTCAATCATCTATTAGCAATGACAACATCTTATTTCATGAACTTCAACTCTTAACCTTCATAGAACATTATTCACCAGGATAAGCTAAGAAACATTACAACTTTCAAGACAAAGAAGCAAGCAAAATAAACTTCCATAAATAACTTCTCCCCAGGTTATGAGCAGATATCTTTTGTTCTGAGCCTTATTACCAAAATTATTTTGCATCCTCTGCCTTGTATTCACGGCATAAGGAAGAAGCAGAACTGAGAAGTATGGCTTACCATTAGGAACCTCACTTTCTTTCTTATAATGGAAGTATCTTCCTAAATAACCTGAGATATTTTTTCAATTCCTGGAGTAAGGTCAGTGATATAAACACGAATAATAATGAGAATATTTCTGAAGAAGTCACTGCATTCCTATAGTGTGCAATTCTGGGCTTTTCACAAAAGTTCTAAAGACTCTGTGTGAATCACCAACCCAAACGTGCTTTCAAATAAAAAAATGCACTTCATGCTTGGGAAAAAGTCTATGTCTACTGCTGCCATGTATTAGGTGTCTTGCAGAAGATCTTAGAGTTAAGGAGGTAGAGATGTACAGCAAGCTACACTAGCCATACTAGATTTTGTATTTAGAGCTTGAGAAACCCATACGTTATCATGAGTTACCACAGTATAACCTGATATATATCAGAGCATAAGAGATTGTGCTGAAATACCCTGGATACTCACTGTTATTAAATATAGGTCCTAGATATGTGCAGCTCAGATTGCTGTAGTGGATATTAAGAGATAATATTTCTATCTGGCAAAACAAGCTGTATGGTTTTGTTTGTTACACTAGAGAAGCCATTGCATAGGGAAATTGAAAATTCGCGTGGATGGGCTCTGCACAGCATGCTGTGGCTGTCTACCTGAGGTCCATCTGGTGCTACATGAATGGATGGAAGATATACTCATTATTTCTATTTCTTTCTTTTTTTATATCTTATTATTAAAACAATTTTATTATAATATTTGCTGTCATGATTTTTCTTTTGGAATCTGAAAACAATCCTATGCTTTTGTCCTCCTGCTACAAGACATGCTGGAAGATGTCAGGTAGAAGATTATGGGATAAATGATGCAACAGTTGACATTTATGAAATATTTCACTATTCCTGCTATGTACAGACCGACTACCTCTTTCTTTATGTTACTGTGGCCAGTGAAATTTTATCATGAGGGAAAAGATGCTTTTGTTTTCCAAAACTTGTGGAAGAACAATGGCAAAAATTAAGTTGAAATTGCCAGTTCAAATTTAGGTGCCTAAGATATTATTTTTTAACTGTCTAAATAAAAAGCAGAAAAATCTTGTCTGTCTGGTCTAAAGTTCCTTTATCATTTGCAGTAACTCCAGTCCAGTAGGACAATAGAATAGTGATTAGCATTCTGTTCATGCTATAACAGTTAGAAATGTTCAGTACATCTGTATAGACAAAGCTGAAGTACTCTACTTCATCAGACGAGTTATGGTATCCTCTGCATAGTGCTTGAACAAGGACTCTACTGCTTCAGAATGGACTGTGGTAATCTAATTAACATAACATTAGGTGAGGTTCAGTTTGCCCAGCCCACTTTCCATTCATTTACATAAATTACTAGCAGTATATTCTCTCCTAAAACCAACAACTCCAATGCTACTTGTTGAAGAAAGTAATAAATTATGGGACTTTTAAGTGTTGCTGAGTCAACATTTTTTTTTCCTTTTTCTTCTCACTTTTCCCAACGAAAAGCTCACTGTAGAATAATTTTGTGAGTTTGTCAAATAAATCTACATTTTGTCCTAATGTCCATAGGTCCTAGTTTTTTTGACCTTTATTAAATAGATCACTCTCACTTCACTAGTCAAAGGTGATGAAGAAGAGCCTAGTGAGCTACACTGTCAGTCTGCCAGATGGAAAAGTAAGGAAGAAGTTAGATGAAAAGCTGCTCAAGCATTAAACATTCTAAAGCTTTTATTGTCATTCATTTAGCTCATAAAAAACAATTTAATGTAGTTTGACATGACCTGCAAATTTGTTCTTTGCTAACTCTGAAAACATTATCATTATCACATTATAGAACACAGTTTATTTGCAAAGTCAAGTGGCTTCCAAAAACACATTTCTTACACTGAATTAGCAATGATCTTAATTTTGATTTATTGTTGACCATTGTTTATTTATTTTCTGTTTTCTTATACTTGAAGACTTATAATGTTGGAACATGTGACACGAGGGCATACTGTATCCTTCCATTCAAGGGCAGATATCAGAAAGCACAGTAATTCTTTCAAAACTCTAAATTCGCAATCCAGTTTTGGCTTTCAATTTTTCTGTTAGTTTGTGTTTGGGTTTTTGTGTTTTGTTGGTTTGTTCCCTCCACAAATGTATATAAAACAGTCAGATCCTCAGAAATTTCTTAGGTAATGTCACTTCTGAAAGTTCATAGATTCACAGACTCATAGAAAGCTCAGGTTGGAAGACGCATTCAAAGGTCATCTAGTTTAACTTTCCTGCAAAGAACACAGACATGCTTCATTTCAATCAGGTTGCTCAAAGCCACATTCAACTTGACCTTGAATGTTTCTAGGGATGGGGCATCCATTTCTCTGGGCAACCTGTGCCAGTGTTTCACCATCCTCTGTATGAAAATTCTTCCTTATACCTAGTCTAAACCAAGCTGCCTTTATTTTAAAACCATTACCCCCACTAAAACATCTGTCCTCATCTTTCTTATAAACTCCCTTCAAATACTGAAAGCCCACAACATGGTCACAGTGAAAACCTAAAATAACTGATCTCATATTTTAAGAATCCCTTGCTTTAATTCTGGTGATGGGATAGGCCTAAAATCATTAAAGACTTCAAATGCCTTCAGGTTTCATTTTTAATAGAAGGCATTATTTTGGCTCAACCTGTCCATGAAAATGAGTGTCATCTCCACACTCTCCTTCCCTTGGGAAGTCATATATTTTATAGGAAGTTTTTTTTTTTGTTTTTTTCTCTAATCAGCTGCAGTATAATTTTGGGGTGGATGATGATTTTACTAAGTTTATGTATTATTTCCAGTTTAAATGATGCCATTAACAACAGAAGATAATGTGGAGACTGAAGTCTTTCTCAATGCCAGGAAATATATCAAAATCCAGGACTTGCATCTAGACAAGCCATAAAAATTACATTAATAATCTTACGATAAGGAAATAATGCTAAAAATTCAAACATGAATTAGAATTAAGTCAGAATGAATTCTGAATAACCCTCTGAAATCAAAGAAGTCAGTTGAAATAAATCAATATCAGATTAAAAATTGGAGACAATTTCTTGGATTTTTCCAAGTGAATATAAATCTTTCTCAAATGACTTTCAAATGACTTGAGCTGTTTAACCTTTTAAGTCAAAGGACAGCTTGATATTATAGAAATACAAAGGAATTTTTATGGAGAATGTTCCCTTATCTAGTTAAATTAAGAGAAAACAGACTAAAGGAGAAAAAAGGGCTTTAGTTAATAGTGGAGTACTAATAAAAATTCTGCTTTGGGAATTTCATAGTCTGACATTCTTTCTCTGTGAAAAGCTAGAGCAAAAAAGCAGAATGAACACTTGATATTATTAGTCAGTATTAAATTAAAATTGTGCCATAACTAGATTAAGCTAAATTATGTTTCTCTTCCAAAACAAGCATGGCAGCTGTTAAAAAAAAATCAAATTAAAGATTGCAGAGTCTTTCTTTATGCTCAACTGAATATATGTAATCTTGCTGAAATCTGAGTGATCACTAATTTTGAGTGTAATTTGTTTTTACAAAATGCACTCATTTATTTTAACTTAGCTAAACTTATTTTTTCTTTAGCATGATTAGATGTTTATCTTTTCCAATGCATATTTAGCCTTCATTCATGAGTAGGTTTTAAGATAAAAAACAGATATAGACAAAGTCGTGATGTATTTCCTATGGTTTCTATCAAAGTCATTGAACATCATTTAAAATAATAGGATTAATTCATTTCTATATGATATGTAATTTATTTTAAATATGATCTTATTATTTCTAAATATACTTATTCCGTTTAAGTGTAATGAGTGTTAAATTTTCTCAAATAGAAATTATTGTTTCCTTTCTGAACAAAAAAAACAGGGCCAGTGTGTTTTAGTGTTTTCTTGAAAACATTTGCTTTTTTTTCTTTACTTTCTTCTTTTTTCTTTTTCTTTTTTTTTTCCTAATAAATAAAACAAAGTTACAGAAAAGTACTTGGAGGTTAATATAAACTGGAGGTCATTAAATTCTTACAGTGTAAAAAGCTTTGTTCTTGTCATATAAAGTCATAAATGTGATAATTATACACAAAGAGTTCATAAGATAGTCCCTATTGAAGGAACCACAATGGTGTGCCACAGCTATGGAGCTGGAAAACGGGAAATTCTTTCTATTGATTATTCAGGGTATTCAACAAGTTCTAGAAGGTCACTGTTCATTAAAATGAAAGTTATGACATCTATTGAAACTACCTCAGAAACAATAAAAACTTTCACCAATGAGAATATCTAATTGTCAGAAATTATTTGTATGGGAGGAAACCAAAGGTAGGCAATTCAAAGATAGAGTGCAACGCCGATCAACCAAATATGTTTGATTATACTGTGTTAGAGAGTAAGAACAAAAAAATGTCATTTTCCTTTCCTACTTCAAATAAGCCTGTTTTTATTCTCCCACATTTTTTAACTTTCTCAAAGAACATTGATGCTCAAAATCACGGGCAACGACACTACTTTTAGATATACGGTACAATGTCCCTACAAAATCTTAAGTTTTAGCCAGTGAACTCACTTGAAGAAGTAATAGAATCACAGAATGCTTTGGGTTGCAAGGGACCTTAAAGATCATTTTAGTTTCAATCCCTGTGCTGGCTCAGGGACACCTCCCACTAGACCAGGTTGCTCCAAGCCCCATCCAACCTGGCCTTGAACACTTCCAGGAATGGGCCACACACATCTCATGTCTCACTACCCTCACGGTAAAGAATTTCTTCCTGATATCTAATCTATAGATATCTTTCAGTTTGAAGCCACTCCTCTTTGTCCTATTACCTCATGTGCTTGTAAAAAAGTGCTTTTCCACCTTTCTTGTAGGCTCCCTTCAGGTGCTGGACGGTCGTAATCATGTACCTTAAAAGAGAAAGGTTGTAATGATAAGATGATTAAAATTTATACCTAAAATTTTCACATGGATATTGTGCTATACTGGAAACCAATGTAAACATTCAAATGCAATATATCATTAATTCAAATGTGCATGAAGTTCAAACACGAATCTTAAACCTCATAATTTCAGAAGTATCTGAAATCTCCTTCAGCTTTTGTGCAGTCCAAAGTAAAGGCCTTACAGAAATAGAAACAGAGAGAAAAAAAATGCTGGCTTTCAAATGTTTTCCTCTAGGATATAAATTTCACTTCTCATAATATTTTGGACCTGTCAAAAAAATAAAAAAAGAATTTACTTTAAAAACTTATTGAATGTATATTAGTATTAATTTTAATGACAGCTGTCCAGATTTATATTAAGAACTTCTATTTTTTCATTGTGCTTTGATGTTGATTTTCAGAAATGTTGAGCAATAAAAATATAACTTCCTGAAGATGTGGCCATACAATATTCAGAACGAGTGATGTCAGACATCTATAAATCTAGCAAGACAAGTAAGTAAATAACACTTCAATGTCTAAAGATTCACATGCCATTTCCATAATTTATGTTTGTTTTCTACTCACCCCTGACACATCATCCACAGGTAAGCTGGACAATGAAAAGAAAAGTCTGAAAACATTGCAAAATTGAAAGCAATTGCTCGTACAGCTCTCATTTAAAACGCATACAAATTTATGTAAACATATATCAGACTGGTACTGGCTAATTCCCAGTGTCATTCTCATCAATGCTCCTGACTCATTCCATTACCCGAGAAGGATGGCCTAAATCCAAGCCTAATCTCTGGTTTGAAAATCTGCATTTCTTCTTGACAGAGGATCAGATTTCCTTTCTAGCCTGTCGCTCCCCATTGCAATCCCATTGTAACATATAATGGAAGTGCAGAATAGTTCAGAAGTTAACCACAAAAAAAATTATGTCATCTAAGGCTCTTCTGAACATCTGAAAAAAAGAACTTACAGCACCTACATAAGTAATAAGTAATTTGTCATCCTATGAACAACCATTAAATGATATATTATGACTAACCATTACATGCCTTCAAGTTGTGGAAGGATGTTTATTTCCCTCATAAAATGTGGACCGAGCTACAAAATGGAGTGAAGGCATAGGGGAAAGAGGATGTTAATAGTGGGAATTTCAAAGCCAACAATGTGATTTATCTCAGTTAAAACAGCAGAGACTTTGAGGAGGTAAGACTGTGACTGCTGTCCTACTTGCAGTCTCACATTAGCCATTTTAGTGTAGTGAGTGAACCAACTCTCCAGGTATTCCTCTAAGACACAGCAACCCTGAAAATTTTCATTACAGCACTCTGTGTGGAAAGAGGCACAGCACTAAAGACTTATCAGTTTAAATATCATAATGTTTCAGTCTAGAAACAACTAAACAGTAAGGGTTTCACTAGAGAAAAAGATCATGATTAAATTAATGTTTTGGTGACTGCATTTCAAACATAGAGACCTATCTATGTCATTGATATTGAAAGCATCTGTGTTACCTGGGAATTATAGTCAATAACTTAAACAACATTTCAATGTTCTTCAATGTTCAATGTAATATCCCAGGCTTACAATCAGAAATCATTATTAACCTGAGATATCTTTCTGCAACAAGTAATGTACATTAAAGATTGATGTCTGACAGATTTTGATCACACAACCTCTGATTTTTATTAGTGTTAGTGCTCTGTTGCTTAGATGTTATCCTTTTTGATAGGTTTAGACATCTCAAAGAAAATACTCCCTCACTTTCTTTATTGAAAGAAAATGGAAGTCAGATAAAAGACATTACAGCTATCGAATCTCAGGAGTTTGGCAGAAATTGCACAGCATCTTCTGAATACTAAGATCCCAGTACAAATAACACTTCAAGGTAATTCTATTTGGA
>QWTY01001161.1:13875-24326 GCA_008033365.1 Pseudorectes ferrugineus
ATATATATATATATATTTTATAATATATTACATACATTCAGGTTTGACTTGATACTTTTCCCATGGGATACTACGACACTTGTGGGAAGTTTTTGTCAAGTTTTCAGAAGTTTATATCACTTACTCAGCATTTGTGGTCACAATAGCAACAATGGATATGCAGTTTGGAAATTTGCGGATTTGTGACACAAAATAACGTTCACTTCCACTTGCATAATTGTAGAAGCCCAGAAGATAAGGGGCTAATGTGTGTGTCTCAAACATCAATAGCTGTGGAGCCAACAAAGGACTGTTGTATAAGAACATGCTATGGAAACAGGCAGGGAAGAACAGGAGAAGGGGGTCATACGGAGGTGGGGCAGCACTTTCTTGTGACAGGTGGCCTGTTCTGGCTCCTGGAGATAAGCGCAACAAAGTATGTTGTGAGCTCAGAAAAGAGTCAATCAGTGGACAAGACCAGTAAACGAAGAAACAAGACCAGCAAGGACCCCTGAAGCCAGATTTCCAGAAAGGTCTGGAAGAATGGACTGGAAAGCCCCAGGAAAGGGAAAACTTATCTATAAAAAGGCACCCCCACAAAGACTGGGTGGTGACCCTCAGGGCCCTGGACACCCTGTCAGCCAGATCAAAGTTGGACCCAGGACTGGTAATCTCCTTTCCTCTTTCTCTCTCTCTCTCTTTTTAATATCTGTCTCTTATCTTTTTTCCTTGTATTTCTCTTACTACTAGATGATAAGAGACTAACTTGTACCAATTTCCATGCCAAGTGTATAATCTATGAATAAAATTTGCAAGGTTTTTTTGGGCCTCTGACATTTGTTGTTCCTCTTCTACTATGGGAGTTTATGAGTCTTGGATGTTTCATTCCTCTTAGGAGTGGGATGCAACAATAATATTTAAAAAAAATGCCATTAACCTGAGGAATATTTCTCTCACTACAGGCACAAGACTGTAGAATTATTTAGGGGTGTTTTTTGGGTTTGGTTTTTTTTGGTTTTTTTTTGATGAACTTTCCATAAATTCTGATTTTATTAACTTTTTTCCCCAAACCCTATCCAAATCAACAGAAATCTTCAATGAAGGAATCGAACTTCTTCTCTAATGCATTGAAAACTACACTTGAAATTTATGCAACTTCTGAAGAAGCAGTTTCTTCATCAAAAAACATTGGAACATTTCTGGAATTTGAAGATGGCAGAGGTTCAACTGTAAAATACTAAGTGATGTAATGGATTTTTTATTTTTACTGGCTCAGGAAGCTCAGGGTAAGTGCTGTTTATTTTGAATTGGAGTCAGATGCTGTATTATGGATGCCTAACTGGTGTATTGCAATTCCTAGGCAGCAGAGTCTGTCCTACTTGGACAAGTTGTAGCTCTCTTAGCAGGCAGTAATGATGCCTTACTCTCAGTAAGGAAAATTAGGTACCTCCAGGGAGCAATTCAGAAAACTTAGGCAAGTTATCAGTCTTTCTCTATTGGCAGCAAAGAAAAATGCATTATTCTACAATGATTCAGTAATTCTGCACTCAGAATGAAACCTCCCCAAAAGCAAAGTATTGTGTTGGGAAAAAAGTGTCTGTAGTCTTCGAATTTTATTTTGCAATATATAAAACTCAAAAGATAAAATAAGATGAAGATAGGATTTATTCTCCAGAATATATTTTCCCCAAGTGTAGTTCTTAATACTTTCAAATAGTCTTAAAGAAATAAAGATTTAATTAATGATCCATTGCTGATTAATCTCTCAATTAAAACTGTTATGTATTGTATTCATGTAAAATGCCTCTCTGAATCTTAGGTGACACAAAGTAATTTGAAAACATGGTAGATGAGCCATTTCTTTACAGATGCACTCCACAAAGACAACACAGGGACTTGTACTTCTAAAATAAGCCTATCGCATAAACAGTATATGTCATTAAATCAGATACAATAAAGATTTTGTATTCAAATGTTAGAGTCCTAGTGAAGGATATTGTTAGGTGAAGTGAAAAGCAGCTCTTCTGCACACACAAATTGAGTAGAAAAGGAACAGTGTCAATGGGATAACTGAACTACTAACCTGTCCTGGCTGCTCTCAAGCTCATCACAGGAGGACCACCAGACTATCAAAGGCCCATCTCCACAAGTACAGCGGAGCACACAGGCTGGATGAAACGCAAAAGAACACAAACTACAGAGTCCTGAAAGGAACATCTTGTCCAGGCTCCTCACAGGACTTTTCCAGGACCAGCAGATCCATTGTTCAGGTGTGAAACCCACCAAGATGATGGGAGCAACCCCCTGAAACACCTTTTTGGACTAAGGGATGGTTATTGCCCGTAGGTGTTAGACACAATATATTTTGCAGAAGAGAATTTTGGGATTACACGAGTTATTATGGGATGTATGTGGGAGGAACCAAAGGTGACATAAGTGAGGGATGTACGTGGTTTGAGGAAGGAACTATGGTGGGCAAATGAAGAGATAAGGAAATAAAAAGGTCCAGTCACATGTAAGTAGGGTCTTTTTTGTACAATCTAGAGACTTCCTGCACCTGATCACTGCAGTCTGTCCTATCTTCTCATTAGTCTCTATTTCAGTTATTTTTCCAGTAATAGGCTCTTAAGCCAATGTGTGTGTATGTGTTTGTGAGGGATCTGAGTGCCAGCAAGTGGAGTCAAACCATAGGTCCAGATGACCTGTGTGTCTGTGGTGGCAGCAACTGGAGGGACTTGAGTGAGTGAAACCTAGTGACAGGCACCAGGGTGGTTCCAGGGGTCAAAGCCACATGTGCCTGTGCTGAGACACCTGGCATGAATGCAGGGGTACAAGTGTGAGGGCACTGGTGAAGAACAAGCCAGGTGAGCTGGTAAGTAGGTGAGGTGGCCTGGTTTTCAAGAATTCTCTGAGGGTCAGATCACGGGGTTAGAGGTTGCTGTTGGGGATCAGGGGAGTCCCAGCCAGTGGTGGCTGTGGGTGCACGTGTTTTTGTGTGTTTGCTGATGTGACAAGGTAAAACAGTCCTTATCAGCAAAGAGAGTTGAGTTTTTATGTCCCTTACATGCCATCCACTGAGGAGACTGGGTTGCAGGTGCAGCTACTGGGCATACCAGAAAGCTAAGTCTAGCTGCTGAAGGGATCTTTACTGTACGTATAAACAAACATGCCCAAACATACATATGGACTATTTTTTCATACATATACATACATATATTCCAGTTGAGCAGGGTGGAGGTGCATTATACAATGACACTCAATACTGGCCCCTCCTCCTGCTCAGCCGGAGAGGCTGGAACTGCCTGTGTTCCTGAGTGCTCTGTAGGTGCACCTGTGCTCTCTGTGTGGCCAGCCATGTATCTATGTGTACATATTGCACACAGAGTAAGCACAGTAATCTGTCTAACACTAACACATGCTCAGCCCTATAGCTGGAGAGACCAGCTCTTCAATCAAACTAGGAGGAAATAAAGACTGACACAGGTGGTCCAGCAGATGTAGGAGAAGCAATCTCCTACATTCCCAAAGGTTTCCAGATCAGATAGTCTCATCAGATGTTAATCAAGGTCAGAACTGCTTCTTCATATTTCACCTCTGCAGTGGTACCAGATTGCAAGATCCAGATAAGAGAATCCCTACCCACAAATCCCCATAACAATTTCTGTAAGCAAGCTAAACTGGACTCTAAGCTGTTGGGCAGGCAATAATGACTAAGCAGTTTGTTGGTTCATGCTGTTTCTCTGAACTTCATGAACTCTTAGGGGAAAAATGCAGACGCTCTCTTTCTGCTTCCTGAGTATAGCTTCAGAAATCCCTATGAAACTATTAACACATTTTAGACTCAGAATTTTGCCACCAGTGCTCCACATGCCCTTTCCTTCTTGTGCAGACCATGTGGGTATGACTGTCCATAACAAATATGGGGAGAAGGAAATGCAGAATTTGCCGTGCTGAGAAAGAAGCACAAATGTTAAACTCACTGCAGAACATCATTACAGTGCTTGTGCCAGCTGCACAGTAATGCTATAATATGGCTGATGAGAGTGAAATTCAGAAAAAAAATGGATACAAAAGTAGTAAGAGATTTCATTTAGCTAAATAGATGTGCTAAAGATTCTCTTTTATATGCAACAGTAGGAACACTGAAATCCTTCATGTGAGGCAGAAAGAAGGGACACAAATCAGAGCAGCTGAATTTGGGGTACTACTCAGTCACTAGGAGTTTCATGTTCAGACACTGGTCTGTGGACAGGATGAGGGAAATCCCGGGAAGATGAAATTGGACCCTAGGCTGTGGGCAGGGAAGAAGCAGCCCCAAAGCCCAGCTGGGCAGGGATAGTCAGGACTGGTGATGCCCTCAGAACCCTGGCACTGGAGTAATATCATGACTGCCATGATAAGTAACACATTATTAGCTAATTCATAAGTCATATAATTTATACGGATACAGAAATGAATGAAAATGATTTTTTCATCTAGATAAATCTGCATTTCTTCCCCACTAATTCTTTTATAATGAATAATGCAGCAGGAAAGATTCTAATTATAGAATGCCTTTAATTTGGATAGATTTCATACATTTTTTCCATCTTATTAACCCCAGCACTCTTTTCTTGATGTGGGAGGATAATTTACACTCATTCCTTTGTTTAATTGTGCCACTTACACAACAGGTGCTCTCTGTAGTAGTTCATACCGTGTGCACTGTGCCACTGTTGAACACTTCTATATTTAAATTCTTAATAATACATACTCCCTTGTTACATTAAAATGCAGGAAGTAAGAAGTCTGCCTGCAAATTTGATAGGATTTGGTCATGCAATGTTCCCCTTTTTCCAGCTCATGAATAATCTTTAATTAGATATCATTTCAGGATGCACAAAATTTTAGGATTATGCTTGAGATAATGAACACGAGAACACTTTATGTGTCTAGTCCAGAAGGACAATAGTTCCTCAAACCCTTACAGATTGTTTTCTCAGGGATGAAGTCAAGATAAGTCATCTGGAAATAAACTTTAATTCAAAGCACCAGAACTCTTGCAAATGCAGCATCCATTGCTCAGAGTTACTGCAGCCTTTGACCCTAATCTTCCCTTTATCCATCTTTTTGATGCACCCCACTGCAAACAGTCATATTTTTACTCTGTGACACTAATTTGTGGCATGAACTTATTGCTTGTCTTTGACAGTGTTTGTCTACTTTTTGACAACAGCAGTCACAACTGTACAGGGGAATGTAAGAGCTAAGCTGAGGTACAGTAGTCCTAACCTGAACACTACTGTGATCAAAGAGACAGTGATTCCCAGATTGGCTGACCTGAATAGGTGCAGGTCTGTGCTGTGCGGTCTGCCAGATGAACTTCACTGATTAATTGTAACATGAAAGTCTATATGCAGCTCTCTCTTGGCCCCTGGCCTTTCTGCCACCTCACGTATCTTCTTATCTTGAAGGCAAGCAGCATGTTTACATAGAATGTTCCTCCACTTGGCAGTAGAAATGATGAATAGAGCTGTTTGCTAATGAGGAAATACTATAAAACCTCTAAAGATGACAGTGCTGGCAAACAGCACAGAAAGGATCTGTGCAGAATGCCATGCTCTGACTACTTGGGTACTGTTCAATCCTATGAAACTTGGGGTTCTCACCATTTGAAGGAATGTTAGATTGTCTGTGTTCTCCCCTTTTTCCTTCTCTTGTTATGTCCACTAAATGACATTTTAATCAATATCTGATGGAGCCTGAGTGCCTTTCTTACTGGAATGCATAACAAGCACTTCCATCAGAGTATTACATTAGGCATTTGCTGAATGTGCAAGTCCAGTACCAGTGCCAGAGGCTGGTTCCTTGTCAGCCCCTTTCTCCAATCTGTCAAAGTCACACTGAATGGTAACATGACCCTCTGGCATGTAAGCCACGCCTCACAGTTTGGTGTACACTCTGTCCCATCATCCAGATCATTAATGTTGATGTTAAACAGGACTGGACCCGGTACTGACTCCTGGGGTACACTGCTAGTCATTAGCCTCCAACTAGATGTACCAACTGATCATAAACCTCTGGGCACAGCCATGTAGCTGATTTTCAACCCACCTTAGCATCTTTACATCGTCAACTCCTCTATGAGAATCATATGGGAAAGGCTGTCAAAAGCCTTACTGAGTTCCAGGTAGACTATATCCGCTGTTCTCCCCTCGTCTACCAAGCCAGTCATTTTTTCATAGAAAGCAAATAAGCTTGTCAAGCATGACTCCCCTTTGGCGAATTCATGCTTTTTACTCCTCATCACTTTCTCATCTTTCATGTTCCTGTTATTTATTTATTCTGCCTTAGTACTTATTTACATGTCTATTAGTTATTTATTGGGCCAAAGTACACCAATTTTAAAATTTAACATGATAGTACTGATTTTATTCTTAGTTATTTTGATCACTGAGGGTACATCGTAGTGCTGTTGGAAACACTGGGCCAGGACCTCCTACATTATACCATAGCCCTGCAGTAGACAGAGGAAAATGAACAGTGAGAAATAGCATCTGATCAAACATTCTAGCTCTGAACAAGGGTTAAAACCTTTCTCCAAACATTCCTACACATGGTCATTTGAAGGTTATCCTCACATTATCTTTGAGTTATTGTGTTTGCAACCAAAACTGAGCAGCATGGGTTTTTTTTTTCACCCCTTTTAATCTAGGAAAATAACCCTGGGTTTTGACTAGGCCTATTCATAACCTTAAAAAATGAGTGAAACATAAAAGGTTTTACTCAAGATATACAAATAGTAATATTTGCTTTAATCAACAATTTTTAGGTGAAATTAATATTTCATTGGGTTAGATTCTTTAAAATACTGTCAAAGGGAAACCTATAATTTTGGTGTGTCTTATGGGAAAAATATTCTGTCATCTTTAATTCAACACTAATTTATTAATGTTCAAAAAAATTGTCACCAAGAGGTTTTAACAAAGTCAGTATGATAATGAAAAATTAAAATAAAAGTCAGTTGAAGGGAGATCTGGTAGTGTTATTTTCTGTCCTTGAGCAGCCCATTGATTTAAAAATCAGTATGTCATAAGAACAGGCTAAGATTTTAATAGCCACAGGTCACATGGTCAAGTTAATTATTAGTGGGTGCAACAGCTGACAGCATACAACAGCTTGAACAGGGAAAGTTACTTTGGGGAAAGAATAAAAAAGGGGAAGAGAGAGAGGAAAAGGAGGAAAACTAGGCAAAAGCAAGGGCAAGGGAAGATGAAGACTCACCAGTGGCTGGCCTGGAACAGCACTGGCAGGGTCCCAGACGAGCATCCTCTGAAGGAGGCTCTCTTCAGTGAAAGAGGTGATAAGGAGGAACATGATAGCAGTGATGATGATTTCTTTGCCTTGCCTTTAGTCCCTAGAACTATATAACTTTGCCATGACCCTCTCTTATTAGCTATAATTTGTCCCTGTTGTGATGATATTAGCATAGGTTGACATATACCAATCATGTGTGATCATTGAATATTGATTATCTGTTAAAGCTTCAGTGTACAAGTATTATTGGATAATGACAGTCAAGTATTTAAGAGACCATTGTCTATTTTACTGTATGCTGTTTGGTTTTTTGTACATTGGAGAAAACTGGATTAAAAAACCCTTTAAATACCTAAAACCTGCAAAACAACAGGAAAGAACAGGCATGTAAAGAGGAGTCATTGCTATACCAGTCATAGCCACTTCCCATGATAACTCACCATACCAACACAGGTGCAGGTCCAAGCCCATGAGATCAACAATATGAGAATAACAGTACAGAAACAAAAGTAAAAATAGAGAGGGTCCAGTAAAGCACTGCTACAGCAGCACAACTGTAAGGTTGCAGAGCTGCAAAGAGCATGCCCTTAGCATTAGTACGACTAGGGTGCCAAGGCACCTAAGGCACTGTAGTACATCATTATTATATTTTATAATGATGTTTATGATTGTATTTTGTAGAAAAAAAGATTAGCTATGTCTGTATTTACTTTGTCTTGTTAGTTTTTCCTCTTTTAGGATAAAAACTCACACAACTTTCTCTATTACAGCCATAATTTTAAAAGTTCTACATAATAATATGGAAGTACAGAGGAATAACAACTATTCATTTCATTCAAAGACTTCATTATAATTCAGCCTCACATTCATGAAATCTATGGAACTGGTATCATCTGTACATGTCCAGAATATTAAATATTACTTAAGGACACCATTTGTAATACTGACTTTAGTTTTCCTTTTAAATTGGCTGTGGATTAAATCAGTACTTTAATGCGCTGAAATAAATAATATAAACATGACAACTGTTGCATTATACTGAATATTAATGCCAGGATAATCATGGTAACCAAACACCTTGCTCAAAGGCTTTGAAAAATGAGTTTCAGGGCAATTAATAAGGGAGAATTTATTGCTGTCTGAAGAAGAATACTTTGAAATGTAATGCTTGCGTAGGCAACTTTTCATTTTAATAAATTGATAGTGATTTTTCCTTCAAGTGTGTAATGAAAAGAACATAAACATTTGCAGTTGTTTGAGAACTTAAAAGAGTAAACCAACAAGTGGCTACAATTCTGAAACTGTTTTCTTTTCTTAGTTTACCCGATCCATTAATAAGAACTGCTGTTTAGGTTTTCATTGCATCTTGGTTGATGTTCAATATGATGAGAAAGAATCTTAATTTCTGCGGTCAATGAGAGGTTTTACTTTAACTACCAATGCCAGTTAATGTTTTAAACTTATCTGATATTTCTCTGTGTACAAATTTAGGTGAGATTTGTTGTTTACTTAGCAGAACCGTGATAGTCTGAATTTTCATTCCATATTATTCTGAATCTATGTATGCCTCACAAGCTTTCAGTTTGAAACCTGAGTACTTTGTGTTTGAAACTGACATCTAATGCCTGTTGTTTGTGTATATGTGTGCTCTGTTGAGATATTCCTTTTATCAGTAACAGTGGAAATACAGACCTTACAAACTTTTCAGTTGTTTTTGGCAGCACATGATAGCAAAATATTTTCTGAACTCTACAGAAAGAGCTCTCATTACTGTACTCCCACTTGGTGTGAGTTCTTTGATGACAAAGTGCACTGGGCTATGTCAGATATCTGTCTAACACACTGAGGTTATGGTTAAGAATACACAGGGCACTGCTGTTCCATTATTCTGGATGATGATTTAGGTTTACTTGTTATTTTGTGTTGTTTTAACTCATGTAACACATTACCTGTGTTATTTTAAGATATGTGGAGTCTGGGTAGATTTTACCAAAAGGTGTATTTAAATCAGTTTTTTGCTTTCTTTTCTTTTATCCTCCTCTTCCCACACTGCAAGTTAGTATGGGGAATCAAAAACTTTGCAAAAGAGGTTATCTAAAATAAAACTGTTATAAAATCTATTCTTCTTCATAAGATTTGTATCAGCATAAGGGCTGGACAGAGCTGGGGGCTGAGTACCTCATAAACCTTGGCCATCAGGTCTAAGAATACATCATCTCACATTTCAGTGGAGAGAAAAAAATGCTTGTAGTCTTCAAAACTGTGAGTAAAAACTTGAAGACACTAAGCAGCAAAACTGATACCAATTTTTGATGTCAAAATTATGGTTCTCAGACAGCTAACAGCTCTGTTCTTTGTATCATATCAATGTCATGACCTAGAGGGTTACCCAGCCTGTGGGTGTTTCAAGATTGTGACCGTGCATTCATTGGATTCTGTAATACACAAGAATACAGAGGCTTTTGTCCCCTAAGTTTCTCTACTTTATTTCAGAAAAAATGCCATACAAATCACCAGGAGCAAATATACTTTCCCTGAAATCACCACTTGCAAGTTTAACTATGGTTAATGAAGTGAATATATATTTATCAAGATATTATAAGTTACTCTAAGCAATCAATAATAGAAGCAATCAATTTTATACCAACAATCAATGTAAAAGCACCATCCAAATATCTATGTAGTGTAACATACTACATAGTAATGTACTACAAACTTGTCACTAGTGAAGCAACCTTATCAACAATACCACTGTGGATATACTTATGAGAGGTATACAATATCAGTGTCAAGAAAATTGACAGATTTCAGAAAGGACCAAACCATCACAAGGAGCAGGATAACTCATTCCCAGAGGGCAGGACACAACCATCCCAGAAATGGGAGAACAAACTGAACTAATCCCAGAAGTATGAGTGTGGAGGAGCACCAGTAGAGTAACAGAGTCTCACTTCAGAGATGACCCACATCACAGACTTTGGAGTCAACCACGAATTCCCAGCAAGGGTCCAAGATATCACAGAGAGCTTGTGAAGAGAGTTCAACTGTTTGTGAAAGAACAAGCTGCATGGGAAGTTTTCCAAGAGAGAGGATCCATTTTGGATAAAAAATAAGTCATTTTTGTATCATAGACATATAAGGGTGCATAGGACACCAACACTTCAAGCAGCCAACAG